>JAJONI010000348.1:0-26692 GCA_022190145.1 Pezicula rhizophila
ATACTACTGTACCTGATCTTGGGGTATTATATTGTAGAACAGAACATAAGGAGTTGCTATCTACATTGTTCTCGGGTGTTTGACTGACTGTACAAGTACAAAGACGAGTTTATAGCGAGACACTGGCCACTGAATTGAAGAGTGGACTTAATAGCATAAATACATAATGCATGTGATGATGAGAAAAGGTATCCTGACTGCTCATTCAATTGCATGAACGCTATTCATAATATAACATAAACCCATTCTATAATACGTCATAGTCGGTTGCAAATTCTTTCGCTTTTCAAAAACAGCTCGGTTCATTTATGGTCATTTCCTCATCTATTCATCTCGTCATCAATCCTAGAGTCTCGACTCTAGAGAGAAAGTGATAGAAGGTCTACAGCTCAGACTGTGCAGTCTTCAAGGGAGCCTCGGCAGAGCCCTCAGAATAATCAGCAGCAGAATCAGCAGCACCAGCTCGGCCGGTCTTAGGAAGGTATTTAATACCAGTGGAGGGACAAGTACCCTTGCCGGTTTTCCCAACTGGACTAGTAGCCACAAACTCTCCCGTCTGAATACTTCCCTTGACATTAAACGAATACCAAGCCTGATTCAAATTGCCTCTGCTACAACCCAAAATAACCTCTTCCCCGGTAACACTCTTCAACGCATTCTGAATCTCCTCATTGGTATAAGTTTTCGTGGTTGAAGGCAAGATATTAGCTGCTGCCAATGCTTTATATGTATCCAATCCCTTGAACACTGTAACCGCTCGATTGAAGAAATCTACTACTTCGTCCCCAGCGGCGTATTCTGGGCCGTAACAGGTTGGGGACAAGGTATTGATGCAGGTTCCATGTTTGTTCCATTCGTGCTCCCAGAATGTTTCGGGGGTTCCGCGGTTGGGGAGCCAGTATTTGTTCATGTCAGTAAGCAGGTCACTTTGTCCTGCTTTGCTTAGGATCGTGCTTATGTTGTAGTATTTGGGCGCTGAGGTGCAGTAGGTTGGGTATGTGCCATCGCAGAGATCGGGCCTATTTTGTGAATGTCGGTTAGTATGTATTGATCGCATTATTAGGAAGGAGGTATTTGGAGAAAGGACGGACAGATTTGGGAAGAAGAGGGAAGGAGATGTTCTTACCAGAGACCATGCAACGTCCAACTATCTTCTGGACCTATAGCTGGCGAATAATCCCAGAATTGAGTTGAGAGAAGCTGACCGCCTGGATAGATGAAACAGCAAGAGTTTGCTGCTGCGGTGCTGTTGTGGCAGGAGAGTGGACTGTCTACAGGGCAACTCGGTGCGTTTGCGAAGGGTGTAATGGATGCTGTACTAACGTTGTTGGAAGTGCCCGCGTTGCTGGAGGAGAAGGGGAATTGGGCGAGTAGACCAGAGGCAAAATTTAGGAGGGATCTGAGGGATGGTCCGCTTGAGTTTGAGGATGATTCTGCCATGATTGTTGCTGGTAATGTCGATGGTTCGAAGGGATAATATGATCAGTGACGTTCCTTTCAAGCTATACCTGAACTTGCTTTAGATGGAAAAGACGAAGGACTGTGATTGATTGATCATTAGGAAAGAAGAAGGAGAAGAAGGATAAGAAGGATATATGGCAGATGGGAAGGAGGTTGAGAATAGGGGGTTTTCTTAAAGCTTATAAGATAAGGCCCATATCTTGTATCTCAAACCTCGGAGCTCCCTCGTGAAGCTGTTGATCCTAGGCGCGTGCTCGACGCGGAAGAACTTGATTCGATAAGAGCTCCCATTTGCCAGGGGTCCTTGCTTGTTTGTGAGTTGTGCCTGCATCTTGCATTGCATTACTATACACCTGATATATTCGGCTTCCATATGTTTTTGCTTTTTTTTTTCTCTACCCGATGCAAAATGTCCTTGTATTGGAGTATTGTGTATTGTATAAAAAAACAGTTTGATATTTGTTAGCACATGTTTTTGAAAAGCTTTTGGATGATAGATACTTTACCTAAGCGCTAATCCGAATGCAATCCCCCGCGCTCGCTTAGCTTGTGCTGCGAAATCTCCCTCTTCTCCAGCTGTGCTCTGCGAGACTGATGAGAATATGAATTAGGAATGGGAGGTGTTTAAAATTGCATTTATATCTCTACTTTTTACAGAGAAAATGAAATGATAGTATAAGTGCAGCTTTGTTGCACATCGCAGCGAACTATTGAAAGCCTACCGAGCAAGGTCAAATGGTCTTCTTGTATCCATTCTTTCTCGCAAAACTAAAGAGGCTAAAAGCTCAATGTACGTATTTACTTTCGCATGAAAGTTAACCGATGCGAAGAATGTGCCTCCATGTAGGTGTGCAACAGTCTGATAACTATTGGCAATATTTGGTAGACGTGCAACAGAGCATTTATCGATCACCTGGGATATGAAATCAAGGAACTCTACATCCCACTGCGCGAAAAGTAGCTCCATTCCGAAGACTTTGATCATGATACCTACCGTACAACTTTTTATTTTGGATATACACAGCCGCTTCCATGCAAGCCTCCCAGTAGAAACCGAAGACAAAGAAAGATCAAGCAATAACGCCATCGGTAATACATCCGTGACTTGCATCACTAACCAACTTGCTGTACTTCGCCAAAGTACCCTTGGTATATTTAGGAGGAGGTGGAACGAATTCCTTCCGCCGCCTTACAAGCTCCTCCTCTGGAACTTCTAGATCCAACACACGAGTCTCTGCATCAATGACGACGGTATCTCCGTCTCTTACCAAGCCGATGGGACCGCCTTCTTGAGCTTCGGGCACGATGTGTCCGATGAGGAAACCGTGGGAACCACCGCTGAAGCGTCCGTCGGTGATGAGAGCTACGTCTTTTCCAAGGCCGGCTCCCATAATTGCACTGCTAGGCTTCAACATCTCGGGCATACCTGGTCCACCCTTCGGGCCTTCATATCGAATGACCACTACGGTCTTCTCTCCCTTCTTGATCTCGCCTTTCTCGAGAGCCTCAATGAAAAGGTCCTCATCATCGTAACACTTTGCCTTTCCTACAAAGCGAAGACCTTCCTTTCCTGTGATCTTGCCGACGGATCCGCCTGGTGCAAGGGAACCACGAAGGATTTGGATATGACCGGTTTCTTTGATGGGGTTTGAGAAGGGACGGATAATTTTCTGATCCGAGGGCATATCAGGCACGTTTTCAAGATTCTGGGCTAGCGTCTTTCCGGTTACGGTCATGCCGCTGCCGTCAATAACACCTTCTTTCAGGAGGAACTTGAGGACAGCCGGTGTTCCACCAATTTCGAACAGGTCTGCCATAACGTATTTTCCTGAAGGCTTAAGATCGGCAAGGAAAGGGGTACGATCAGAGACGGCTTGGAAGTCATCAATTGTTAGTTTGATACCCACGCTATCGGCGATGGCAATCAAGTGCAGTACAGCGTTTGTAGATCCGCCGGTGATGTTAACAAGGACCATGGCGTTCTCAAAAGCTTGCCGGGTCATAATGTCGCGTGGTCGAATGTCTTCTTTAAGGAGATTTTTGATAGCACCTCCAGCAGCTAAACATTCGAGGACCTTCGCCTTCGATTCCGCAGGGTTTGAGGAGGAACCTGGAAGAGTCATACCCATAACTTCAATAGCGGTAGCCATTGTGTTCGCAGTATACATTCCACCGCAAGCTCCACCGCCAGGACATGCGTGGCGGATAATATCGAAACGAGTCTCCTCCGTGATCTCACCAGTGATAAATTGACCATATGCTTGGAAGGCAGAGACAATATCAATATCGGCATTGCCTTGGGTTTTTGCGCAACCAGGCTTGATGGTTCCTCCATATACCATAAGAGAGGGTCGGTTGACACGTCCAATGGCCATCATGACACCAGGCATGTTCTTGTCACAACCAGGAATGGAAATGTTTGCATCGTACCATTGACCACCCATCACAGTCTCAATACTATCCGCGATCAGATCTCTCGATTGCAGACTGTACCGCATACCCTTTGTACCCATAGAGATCCCATCAGAGACACCAACGGTGTTGAATTGGTATCCAACAAGACCTGCCCTCTCCACACCCTCCTTGACCTTGTGATTTAAATCCAAAAGATGCATGTTACAGGGATTTCCGGTCCACCATACTGAGGAAATACCGACCTGTGCTTTATTTAATCTCTCCTCTGTCATTCCTGTAGCGTATAACATAGCTTGCGAGGCTCCTTGTGCTTTGGGTTGTGTGATGGCGCACGAGACTTTATTGAGTTTTGGTTCGGAGTCATCGGCGCGAAAGGAGGGAGTGGATGAGAGAGAGCGCCTGAACGAACTTTTAGCAATTAGGTTTTCTACACATTGCGTGGTGTACATACACATATTGTGAGGTTCTCCGCGTTGAGAGAAGAGAGGCATTTGCCCGCATCCTCAATTGGGAGAGAAGCATGTTTGGGTACTGCCTCAGCAATTGCTAGGATGTACGAGGCCCTGTGCGTGTGTTCAATGTTACCAATTTCAAGATCTCAAGATCCGTCTGAAGGCTTTTGAGGTGGCGGCGGCTTTGCTTGGATTGCCGTTGTGACTCAACGCAACAACAGCTTCAAATTGACTCCCAAAATGTCTGTTCTTACAGTATTACCCGAAGCCGGAGCACTTTTTTAATGCCGGGAAACCCAGCAATTGGGCATAGTGGAGGCGGTGAAGGTCATCCAGCTCGCAACAATTATGATTGGCTGCAAGAGGATCTTCTCACGCATCAGCTTAAAGTAGAAAGCCGTTCGCAGTAGTAGTTCTACACCAATTGAGGAGAGGCTGGGGGGGAGATCAGACCAGAGCTCCAGGGGCGCCAGGCAGCTCGCAACCTGTCCCTTGTGAAGCCTCGGTTTAAGCAAGCTTCACATTCACGACGACGTCGCGCTGCAACACTACCCTGAGTGCTGAAGGCGCTGCGCAAGTTAGCAGGGCGTGGCAGAGTGCGAAAGTACTTAACAATCATGTCTCCCCGTGCAGCTGTGCCTTGCGCAGAGAACAACACGATATCTATCGCACGAGTCCCCCAATTATATCTACCAAAGCAGTAGACCCGCCCCGCTTTCAACCAACAACTCACTACTGCGCGAGTAATAATAAAAGAGTACCTATTACTGCACCATTGCGAAATAGTTAACCTTAAAAAACATTCCTTACGCAAAGACACAGTCAAATAATAATGGCTGCACCACCCGAAGTCACCATCAAGGACCTTTCAGGCAGATGGGTTCTCGTATGTCATGCCGCCCTCTCCGCCGTGCTAACAATGACCCTAAACTACCCCTCAAAATACCTACCCCCCACCCCGCATCATCGCTCACTAACAGCTACCCTCCACCTTCAACAGAACAAGGCCCTCTCGGATGACACTGATGCTGTCCTCGCCCTGCAAGGTGTTGGATGGTTGACGCGCAAAGCCATTGGCATGGCAACCATAACCCTCCACTGTAAACAATATGTCACCGACGACATCACCCACATCGACATCGACCAGACACTCACGGGCGGCATCAAAGGCACCACCGAGCTTCGAACTCTTGACTGGACGCCCCGCGGCCACAGCGACCACGTTTTCGGTGATGTTGAAGGCAAAACCCGTTGGGTTGACATCTCAAACCCAGAGATTGATGATGACTTTCTCAAGGAGGGTTGGTTGACGGGCGATGAAGAGAAGGGTGGTCCCAATGGGGAGCTGTTCATCCAGAGCTCTGTTGATGCGAAGGCTGGCTGGACGGGAAACCAGATCTGGGGCTTTGCTATGATTGGTGAGGAGAGGAGATACACTAGACGCGTTGTGATTAAGAAAGGCAAGGATGTGAAGAAAATCAGGATGATCTATAATTGGGACGGAAAGGAGTGAGTGAGTATGGTGAAGAGTGCTGAGAGGTAACTGTCATATTTTCGCGCTGTCAGACAAACAGTTCGAAGATACCATAAATCTTACGGAACATAGAATTAAGATTTACAATTAAGAGTTCTGGAGTTTAAAGCTTCTTAGACTACTCTAATATGTTGTGACCTCACCCCAATGGTACAGTATATAACTGGTTAGCAAATACGGTGAACCTCGACATCACCTCCTTTTTTATTTATCAAATACTCTCGTCTTCATGCTCCAATCCTTACTCTAATCGATACTCTATTTCGCATCAACGCTCACCACAAACTCAGAAACCCCACAAAATGGCGAACAATTATAGGTTGTTGAAGGAAATGGCTTCTGGTACAACCCGAGGTACAGTATTACTCTGATCTCACTCTCTAATATCGCTTCCGATAATAACACACTAATGCATATATAGACTCTGGTACCCTGGTTAGGAATGAAAATAAGCCATGTCAGCCTGTATTGGATCCCCAGTCCATGTCAGACTGTACACCGATGAGGGCAGGTAGATAAACCATGTAATATAAAGGTACCGTATACATTTCTTTTCTCCTGCTTGACTACAATAGCATAAAGCAGAAGCTTTCCCTAGGCGCTCTTCATTGATTCCTACCTAGGCAAGCAATTCATATAATAGTATCATTAAAAAGACAATAATGCGGGTAATTCTTCAAAAGCCAACCGAATCCTCCGCCGCCTGCACTCTTGCAGGACCTCCCCTTCTTCGATCAAAACGCCAACCTCACGAAGAACGGCCAAAACCCTATGGCATTAAAGCAACACTCCTAATCCCAGGACGAGGCGAGCCATTAAATGAAGCCGCCGTGATTATCCACAAAGAAAAAATCGTCTGGGTAGGCCCAGAATCCGAAATTCCAGCTCAATACAATGACAACATAATACCCTTCACCAAAGTCCCCGTCCTAATGCCAGGACTTTGGGACTGCCACATTCATTTCTTCGGAGAATCACCTACCGGGACAGGCTACGAAACCATGGTCGGACCAGCAGCTCTAGCAGGCGCACGAGTAGCACATGATCTCCAACGAACACTACTTGCAGGATTCACAAGCGTCAGAGAACTTGGTGGATACGCGGGGGAAATCGAGCCAGCTATCAAAGAAGGACTTATTATTGGACCTAATATCTATTCAAGTATCGCGCCTCTATCAATGACTGCTGGACACGGCGATATCCATACCATGCCACTGAGCACAGTTCTAGACGCCTGCTCTCACGGCTTACCACTAGCAATCTGTGATGGAGTACCCGAATGCATCAAGACCGTCCGGCTTATGATCCGGCGTGGAGCCAAAGTCATCAAGATCTGCAGTACGGGTGGCGTAGGTAGTGTCTTAGATGACCCCGAAGACCGCCAGTTCTCAGACGAAGAATTAAAAGCCATGGTCGAAGAAGCAGCAAGAGCGAAACGAGTTGTAGCCGCTCATTGCCACGGTAAAGAAGGTATTTTGGCAGCGATAAAAGCAGGTGTTAAAACTATTGAGCATGGTAGTTATCTAGATGAAGAATGTCTAGCTCTAATGAAAGAAAAGGATATAATCTTCATCGCTACCCGCCTCGTCGTCGAAGGAGCCCTAGGAATGGCAGAAAAATTGGGTCCAATATCCTACAAGAAACTCGTCAAGGTAGCAGGTCAACATAAAAAAGCATACGCACTTGCTGTAAAATCAGGCGTTAAGATTGCGCTTGGAACAGATCAAACTCTTAGTCAGCCTGGAACAGTTTTGTCTCATGGTATGAATGGGAAGGAATTATTTTATGCTGTTGAGGCTGGTTTGTCTCCTTTACAAGCTATTGAGGCTTGTACGGCTACGAGTCCTGAGACTTTGGGAGAGCATATGGCTCCGTTGTCTGGTCAGTTGAAGGTCGGATATGATGCTGATCTTATTGCTGTTAAGGAAAACCCGTTGGATGATATTTTGGTGTTGGCTAATCCCGATAATGTCACGCATGTTTGGAAGGGCGGGGAGCTTTTTAAATCTATCTAAGTTATTAGATATTGTTGTTAGGCTCTTGGGTCGGTATCATATGGATCTTGTCGTATATGGGTCTTGGAAGTTGCTTGGTATTGGGGGTTTGATTGCTTACTTTTATATACGGGTTTTCAATAGATGCAAATCATAATTCTTATCAGACCCGCGAAGAGCAGTGAAATATACAGTAGATTAATTCTAGGCCGAACCAGGACTGTGGGTAGATGACGTTCTGATTTGAGTTAGGTCCTTGATGATTTAATTTGGCTCCCAATGCCCCGGAGTTTATGAACGGTTATTAGCATGGCAATACTCACTTGAAAATACCAATGACTCTAGTTTCAGTGTCACTCTACTCTGTACTGCCAAAGTAAGCCGAAAGCAACGCTGCAGGTTCTTTGCAGAGTAAAAGTACAAGCGAGAACAAGGCAATCATTTATGTGTACCGCACAATTACTTTGTAAGATGTCATTTTCGTTAGGGCTACGTATCTCTTATATCTCAGTAAATAGCGATCTAAAATGATCTCTCACAAAGCAATAATCACAGTATCCTTATAATAATAAAAACGTGTAACAACGTTTTTAATTCGTACGGGTAAAGCTACTGGTGTCAACAACACCGACCTGCCTATTTAAACTGCTACTGCAGTCTATAACATGGGTACAACAGAATACCCCAGTCCTATTTGTGTTTGCAGGGTTCCCCCGCAAAGTTACACTTATGCAAGGAATTTTAGTGCATCGTCATTCTGTCTCGAGGCCCTAGACTCAATCTGGTGATCTGGAGAGTTAGTTCAAAGTCTTGCTGCGGCATCATGCAGCGGCTGAAAACGACCCGTTTTCTCACCCTTTGCTTTTTGTTGTCATGTATCTTTCCACTGGTGGATGATCCATGTTCGGCCCTGCAAGATGGATATTCTACTGTACTTTTTAAGTTAACATGGGTTAGCATAGGAGCCTTGGTGGAATCGTATATTTTCCATCTATTACTTTAAGCTGTGCATTGCCATGAGTTTTTTTGCAGATGCTGCTGTAAAGTAGATTTCTTTTCAACTGTCCGACAGAAATGTATTTTCAGGCAGCCCTCCTATTGCCTGCCTTTTTCGGAGCTCTGGTCTTCTGTTTTCCTTCTAATGACTACGCAGCACAGAATGCAGAGGAGTACTCAAACAGCACAGCGAATCACTGCCGAGTAGCCGTACGTCGCACTCCCAGCAAAGAGTCCTTTGATTTATTAGTCCTAATCTATCTAGTGCACTATTCTTTCCGCCATCCTCCCAGACCGGGTCTGTCTACCACAGAGTAATGTTTACAAAACTGAACAAGTCGTATATTGGTCTCTCCAACAGTCAACCGTGACACCCACTTGCCGAGTCACTCCGTCTTGCGCTGAAGATGTCTCCACAACTCTCCAGATTCTCAAGACGCAAGGTTGCCAATTCGCTGTAAAAAGCGGTGGGCATGCATCATTCGCAGGGGGTTCGAACATCGAAGGTGGAGTCACCATCGATTTCAGTAACATGAAAGAACTTACTATATCCAAGAGTCGGACCCAAGTTTCCGTCGGTCCAGGAAATCATTGGTCTGAAGTTTATTTACAGCTGGATGCAGCTGGCTTAGGTGTCATTGGTGGCAGAGATGCAAGTATCGGCACTGGTGGGTTGACACTTGGCGGAGGGATATCGTATTTCTCTGGCCGTTATGGTTGGGCTTGTGATAATGTTAATAATTACCAAGTACGTATTATGCGAATTTACCGAGACGGATAGCTAATAGCTACAATCTCAGGTAGTCTTCGCAGACGGTTCCATACGCGATGTTAACCAGAAATCCTACCCAGATCTTTACTTCGCTCTTCGTGGTGGGGGGAACAACTTTGGTAAATTGAGCAGTCTATGAACCGATATGTAGTAACTCTACTCATTACCTTAGGTATTGTCACTCGGTTTGATCTTGCTTCTTTCGAGCAAGGTAAAATGTGGGGAGGACAATTTACTTATTCTGCCTATTATTTACCTGCCCTGTTAGATGCCTTCGTGGATTTTAACATCAACCACGAGGAGGATCCCTACGGAGCGGTGGTTGTATCTTCTGTGTATGTTCCGTCATATGGAGAATACCTCGTCAGCGTTGACCTAGAATATGGAAAACCTGTGGCAAATCCACCTATCTTAGAGAACTTCACAGCCATACCAGTGGTAGATACTTCAGCGAGGATTACCAATCTAACGGATTTGACCCTAGAGTTGGACGCGACGCAACCAGTAGGATTAAGGTATACATGCATCTTTAAGACTATGGTGGTGGTAAGATTCTAACTTAGACAGGGAAACGTTTTGGACTTTCACAGTCTATAACGACGCTGCTTTACTTGCTGATATTAACACTATCTGGCGATCCGAAGTTGCAAGGATAGTTAATGTCACAAATGTACTACCTGCACTTGTGTTTCAGCCTCTGTCTACAGCTATCACTTCGCACTTCACCAAAAACGGAGGGAATGCGCTTGGTATAACCGCTGAGGATGGACCACTAGCCCGTAAGTTTGTTTCGTGTGTAGTCCAAATATTTAATTCACGACTAACCCATTCTCGAGTCATAAATACCTCTGTAGCATGGAGTAACATCACAGACGACGACAAGATCATGGCGTATGCAAGAAATCTTGTATCTCGCTCTATCGCCTTAGCCAAAGAACGAGGATTGTTTCATAAGTACATTTACCAAAACTACGCTTCCATAGAACAGGATGTCTTTTCCAGTTATGGGTCGGAGAACAAGGTTAGATTGCAGTGTATACACGCCAAGTATGACCCAGAAGGAGTATTCACGAGTCTGCAGCCTGGCTACTTTAAGATTTCATAAATAACCGTCTTTCTCTAAAACTCCAGGAAGTGATGATGAAAAGGATATACAGCAATTTCAATAAGTTATAATTTGTATGTCATAAGGAAACAGAATACCCCAGAATCTACCCTAACGCCAGTACATTACAAAGGAGAGTACTATAAGTAGCTAACAAATCAACTCCCTCAATTTCTGACGCACACTAAGCCACAGCCTGAAGAAAGTCGATGAAGAGGCCGTCAACCTGACCTTGGATTCTTCAAACGTAGACTTCTCCGTCACAGCAACGCTATCTTTTTCTGTTGTCGCCTGTGCTTTCTTCTTCTCCTGCTCAATCATATACTGAGCAACAAGTCTTCTCTGAACCTTTCCAGTAGCCGTCTTTGGCATATTCTCTGTGAAGAAGACCTATTATAAGTGTTAGCCTACTTCATGTTACAACCAATAAGTCTAGCAGACGACTCACCTTCTTTGGGATCTTGAATTTAGCAGCCCTTTCGCCGAACCACTCCAGGAGTGTCTCGGCTGTTAAGTCACAGTTCTCTCGAAGCGCAATAGCCACAGCGACTTCTTGACCATAGAGCTCATCGTCAATAGCAAAGCTAACGGCTTCAAGAACAGCTGGATGTTGTGCAAAAGTGTTATCAATTTCAATGGGACTGATCTTCTCACCACCCTTGTTAATAAGCTCCTTGATTCGTCCAGTGAGGATCAAGTAGCCGTCATTATCCAAGTATCCTTGATCTCCCGTTCGAAGATATCCGTCCTTGGTGAAGGTACTTGCTGCTTGTTCGGGAGTGCAGTTTTGATATCCGGACGTGACGTTCGTTCCTAGGACACATACTTCTCCGATCTTGGTCCTTGGGACCTCGTTCCCAGAATCATCTGCAATGATGAGTTTAATTCCTTGTGGTATTCCTACCGAGCCGGCCTTCCTAACTCCAGGTGGAAGTGGGTTTGATGTCATCTGATGAGAAGCTTCAGTCATGGCATATGCTTCTAGCACAGGAGCATTGAGTTTAGATTCCAACTGTTTGGATACCGTTGGTGCCAAGGGGGATGAACAAGAACGGATGAATCTGATCGTGGGCATTGGTGATGGCAGTGGAGATTTCAGAAGTATCTGATGCACGGTTGGTACTGCTGTATACCAATTGGCCCCGTGGGCGATGAAGTCCCGCCAAAATCCAGACGCGGAAAATCGAGCTGGGATAATCACGGAACCGCCGGTTATTAGAGGTGTCAAAAGTCCGGCCAGAAGTCCGTGGACGTGGAAAAGTGGCATTACGAGCAATGTTCTGTCTTGGGATGTGAGGTCGTAGGTTCCCTGGATATTTCCAATTGTTGTGCATAAATTCTTGTGTGTAAGTGGTACCTGTTACGATTAGTGAATTGTATGAAGGAAAGCACTAGAAGGTTTGAAAGCTGCTTGAAGAGAAGCTAATAGGAAGAGTTGTAGTCTTACAATCTTGGGTCTTCCAGTGGTTCCACTTGTGTGAAGAATCAGAGCAATATCGTCGTCCTCGGGCGTCGTGGTATCCCGAGACTCTCTGCCCTCAAGACGACCTCTCTCTCCCATGTCAAGAACAACTTCACTTCCATTCCAATAAATCTCCGCAATGCCCGCACCACATGTTCTTGCAGCGCGAACAACGCCATCGTCTTTCTTTATTGCGCCTTGGGGAACGAGAACGAGATCTGCTTTCAGGTCCTCGAGATAGAACTCGAACTCTTCTTGTTTGTATGCTGGGTTCTGTGGTGCTGCAACTGCGCGCTGGAATGTGGTTGCCAAAAATGCTACTGCGAAATCGAGAGTGTTACTCTGTGCAATTGCTACAACAGATTTGGGACCGATTCCAGCTCCTGCGAGCTTTTGCTGAAACGAGAGGACTTGGTCACGGAATTGGCGATGCGAGAGTATGATAGGGGAAGTTTCTAAAGGAATGATGACGGCAGTAGAACTTGAGTCTACAGGAACTGATGTTAAGGAGGAAAAGAGAGTTGGCATGATTAATGATGCGAGTAAGTGGTAGAAATTAAGAGTACACGGAGATGAATGGGAAAAAAATTCACAGGTACAGGGCGACTTTTCTTGCAGGTATCTGGCCAAGATCAAGTCGGAAATGTTTGCCTAAATTTCACAAGCACCCTTGCTTTGACATCTGATAGTTGTATCAGATAAGAGGAATATGGTATGATGATGGTATCACTCAGCAGGTAAAGTAATGTCATGGAATGGGTTCCGGACACGGGAAACCTCGTACGGAGTCCCCGAGTCTTAACTTCCAGAACATGCATGTTCTGATGCATGAACGCCTAATTTGTCGGAATTTCCAACGGGGGGGTTCCCAAAAAGTGTTGCGTACAGTGTTAGAAGAGTCTCCATCTTCGGCGGTCATGTCAGCTCAGCAATAGCTATTATTGCTCTCCTCGCCTAATGGTCGCGTAACAGAGTAATGTCAGCACTCCACTGATTTAGCCGAACAACCACATCTCTAAGCATTGCTATACTCCCATAACGATCTCATCAGGATTCCATAACAATGGCTTTCTCATGAGTAGCATGAGATAAGCATCAACTATTGCCTGGAGACTCCAGTATGTATAGATGCCTCAAATACGGGCAGGCAAGTTCAGTAGTATGTGCAAGCGACGACTGAGCGACTAAGTAACGATCAACATAAGTACCTTTATCCTGTTGACCCCTCCTATGAGAAATCCAGAATCATTCATTGTTGGCTCAGTTGCATTATTTGTTTTTTCACTCCTTCCCTTTACAGCTTCCCTTCGCTATGGACTCAGTACTCAACAGCGGGCGTCCCTTGTGGACAGCGTTCAATGCGCTCTCAAGCTACATCGCGCCATCACCGGCTTCTGAATTTGCCTTTGTTCCAGAGAAGACGGCCATGTCGACTTTCAAGGAGACCGCAATAGCTATGGCCGTTTATTATACCGTTATTCTTGGCGGTCGAGAGGTCATGCGAAATCGACCTGCTTTTAAACTCAGCTTTTTGTTCAAGGCCCACAACCTTGGCTTGACTATCATTAGTGGTGGTCTTTTGGCCTTGTTCTTGGAACAACTCCTTCCAACCATCTGGCAAAACGGTGTTTACAGCGCGGTGTGCCATAAAGCTGACGGATGGACGCAACCATTGGTTATGTTGTACTATGTAAGTCCCGCAATTGAGCTATCGTGTACTTGAGCTAACGCACCACCATTAGCTCAACTACCTCACGAAGTACCTGGAATTCATCGACACGTGTTTCTTGGTTTTGCGAAAAAAGCCACTTAGTAAGTACCTCTGGATTCTTAGAGGCATACTTGCCAGAACAAACCATCTAACTGATCCACAGCTTTCCTGCACACCTACCACCATGGAGCAACTGCACTTCTGTGCTACGTCCAACTCGCTGGTGAAACCCCGGTTTCCTGGGTACCAATCGTGCTTAACCTGACTGTCCATTGCTTGATGTACTGGTACTACTTCCAGGCCGCGCGTGGCATCAAGATCTGGTGGAAACAGTACATTACCATTATGCAGATCGTTCAATTCATTATTGATCTTGGTACGTAACATTTTTTTTTTAAAATCCAAAACAAGGAAATTTCAAGAAGATCCAGACTGATAGATCTCGCTGCAGGTTTCGTATACACTCTTTCATACGGTATCCTGGTTCACGACCACTTGCCATCTCTTCCGTCACCAGTCGAGCGGTGTGATGGAAGTGGCGTTGCTGCATTTTCCGGCACCGCGATCCTCACATCCTACCTATTCCTATTCGTCGCCTTTTACTTTGCTACATACAAGAAGGGTGGAAAGCGTGGCGAGAAGGGAGCTGTCTCTATGGCTGGTGCACCCGTACACCAGGTTTCAACCTCTTCCGTCAGCGGTACTCTCAAGAGAGTCAACAAGAAGTTCGAGCCAACTCTGGCTGGGGCTCCAGTTCTCATGACTGGGAAAGCTTGATGACGGAAATTAATTCAGATTGCCCCGACCAGTTTTGGTCCACTTGGGTTTTGGAATCCAGTCTTTTTAATTTCATTTGTTTACGCAACTAAGTTTATGGTATGGTCTGTGTCGTTGGACGGTAGAGGTGCACGTGGTCAATTATCTTGGAGCGGTACATCCTCGTCAAGTGCGGGGGCAGGTGTTCGTCAGAACCATGGAAAGTCTAAACTCTGATGGCAATTGAGTTGGCGTTGGCGAAACTGAAGAATGGGATGGGGGGGCCACTAATTAGTATCTGGATCGTTAGAAAATTGGTTTTGCAAAATTGTCGTAATTTATGCTTCTCCATTATTGTTTCCAAAGTGATCCTCCTGGTGAAATCTCGCCCTACTTTTTCAGATTCGAAGATCGGCAATTATCTAAGCGACCAATCCTCATTTGGGCCTGGTGGGCAGCGCGATTTCCTATTTAGACTTTCTAACGAGTCGTTTTGGGTTGCGTAAGCAGATACTCATGATGCGTAGAAGTATATCTTCAGAAAACTTGGCACTCCGGGAGCTATCCAGATTGACCTTCTGTAAAGGGTTGTACTACCTTCCAAATATCACAAGATGTCTTCTGGTTCTTGGCCTGCGGTTCCAGCATCCAGGTTACCCAGATAGTCAGGTCCTGGGCACCACGACGCACGGTTAGTTTGGTGACAAGAGCCGACGTGGGATATTACAGCGACTCAGAGGAAAAGATGACAAGGTACTAAGGCATTATCCCTGTTTCCTTTGATGACTGCTTGACCACTAATCCTTGGCATAGGCCTAAGCTTTGGAAGATCCACCTCCATGAGGTTCAGACGATAGGCTCGTTAACGACGCAGTGGTGGGAAGATCCACTGATCCAGTATATGCAACTCTGTGAATGGAAAACGCACGGCCTTACTTGCGGCTGCTTTCCGGCGCTTACTCGTACTGCCTAAATAAAGGTTTCTTCGGTAGACGTGTGGGCCGGTGCTAGAGAGGACATACTCTAATCTAAGTGGTTGAAGACGGTAAGATGGCTTGCTGCACAGGCCAAATCTGGACTGTCGTGAAAGCGAGAGCCCACGTAGAGGGTTCGAGTGCCGTGTCAACCTCCTAACAGGCGACAAAAGCAGTATTTTCTTCCTAAGAGCGGGTTCCACACGCCCACCGAATAAACCTTAATTTAGGGATTGGAGTAACTTCTAAGTAAATTCTTGCATTGTTGTATAAACGAATGGCCCAAGGGCCAAAGAGTGACTTTAGAGCGATATCCTAAAGCCCATTGGCAGGATGTAAGCGAGCACTCGATAACCTACGGGGAAGATTAGGATTTAGGATTAGATGAACTAGCAATCTTCCTGAAACACCAGAATCTGAGGTAATTGACCCTCTTCTCAATCTCTGAGGTCAGCAAAGAAGTTACAAAATTAAGAATGTCTAGGCTCCAACGTTAGTTCTTAGGAAAGTTGATCGCTTACTATTTATTGTGCATGGCTAGAAATAGATCCCCTCGCTCCACTCAAAGATGAAATAATCAACATTCGCTGATTAAAATCTGACAGATCTAGGTGCTTTGCTGTCTTGCAATTTGTTTTATACATGTGGACACATCGGTTCATGATTTTGAATCCATCAATATTGCTGTATGGTAATGGAGTATTTTTACATCAATGGGCGGTCAGAATCCAGATTGATGATTGTCCAGTCTCAAATTTACTCAGCCTGAAGGCTGACAACACCTTGTGAGGTGATATTTTAGTATGAAAAGGTATACAAATCACTGTGTGGGGGGGTCACAATTGCCCCCCCTTCGTCTGTCTGCTCACTGTTCTTCTCAGTAATATGGCACAAAGCACAGGATTTTGCGATTAATATGCCAAAGTTGTGTAGAACGCCTTGCCATTAAATTAGTTGGGGTAATTTTAGGCCCGATTGGCAGTTTTTCAATGGTTAATTAGCATTTCCATCCGTCGCGAAAGCTCTATTAATTACATTTCGTATCAAAATTTGTTCAGTAATAATGGCAAAACATGAAGGATAGCTATGTACATGTTAAATATATTAAGGGCTACTAGTTGCAGGATATACCGTGTACTGTATCCGGAATATCCATACGCACTGGAACCCTTGCAAAAGATAAGGCAGATTTTCGGGTAAGGCGGCCCTGGCCGTGGTGGTGGTAAAGCTTTCGGTCACTCAAATACCGGCTGACTACCAGTAGTAGAAGGAAAATGATAGTGAAATTGTGATCCCGACTCCGTACCTACAGGAGAGATGTACTAGCCGCCGTAGACAGTAGTGATAATCCCCCTGGAAAATATTTAGGCTACCCGTTTCGAGCGCCTCAAACAAGGGTTTTAGGATCGCAAGATGGCTTATTCTGCATTTCCATGAGCCAATAAGATACGGTGAACTGCAGGGAGATATCCCCCGAGGATTATTTTCACGTTTTAGTGCGCGGCGAAGCCATTGCTTGTTGCTACTATATGCTTACTGTACCGGTATTTATTTATACGACAGAGAGAGATAACGCAAGAGGTGCAGTAGAGTACAGTACTATAGGTTCTTTTTTTTTAATTTTTTTTTTTTTTTACGTAGAGTGGTTGAGGCACAGCCTATTGAAACCTCCTTCCTAAAAGTAAACATTCGTAAAATATCGTGTGGATACTACCCAAGGCTGAGAGCGACGAGGGTGTGCGGGTAACTTTGTTCCGGAGAAACATCAACCGACTGGGAAGATGCTTGAAAGCTGCACAAGGCTCATTTGGGGTAAAAAGAAAGTACCTGTAAGGTAGCGAGCTAAGAAGATGAAGATACAGTAGATGGAGCTTTATTACAGTTTTACAGTGATATATTCTTTGTACGAGATTGATTGATTGCCTTGGGTCCGTTCGATATTCGTTTGCGTCTGTGTGTTCCACCCCGTTACGCAGTCCCCCCCCACGTTTCCGTCCAATTGGACTAAGCTAAGTTCTTTTTCCACGGGAAACCCTTGCCACAATCGCTGTCAAACAGAGCTAGGCCAGCCAGTCCCGAATACCATTAATGAACCCCAGAAAAAGGCCCAAACCATGGACTTCCGCAACCCACCTTTGCCGCAAATTGTGCCTGTCCCGTTCCTCAATCCATGCACCGTTTCCCAACAAGTGGTGTGAGCTACCATACCTATGCTTCCATGGTCACCCTAGCTTTACCCAAAGCATCATCATTCAGAGCCAAATATGTCGCCACTGTGGCTACAGTAATAAATAATATTAAGTCATACTCGTGGCCTGCTGCATTGGTATCCCGAAAGCGCGAGCCTAAACAAACCAGCATATTGCTGCAACATCTACCCACCCTACCCCCCTGGTATACAAGGCTACCCATAAAGTAAAGTTGTGTTGTAACCTTCTTCACGGTGTGCCCGGTCCACTTTAGGATTCTAGGATCGGCCTCGAACAAAGTTGTTTTCTTCTACAGTAGCCAAGGAAACTCTACATTGGCTAGAACTGTTTTTTTTTGGGGATCAGCAATTAGTAGTGCTCTCAACCCTGAGGCTGAAGTCAAGCTTCACATGTTAAATTAGCATCTCTAAGTGTTGGCTAAGCTTTCTTACTCAGAGCAATTGATGTTACGCAAGTGCCAATAACCAAGAGATCTCATCTTCTAAAGAGCTTGACATAATCAATATCTCCGTTAATAATAGCCCAGGGATAGAAGTTAAGGGATGACGGGACAGCATCACAGACGGTGACTGCAGCATTGCTCATGCAGCCCATGACATTGGCCAAGGGCCTCATGTTCTAGTAACCGTTAGCTGTCCACCACACACACAGGGAGCAAAAAACGGATTGGTTAGTGATTCCGCGATAAGAATAATCTGAAGTGTGTACGTTCTCGTGCTTGCCATCGAAGGATTCTAAAGTTCTATTGTATCCACCCACATCTGCAAGTACGTATCAAAGCTTGTTGATAAGAAGTACGGGAGAACCATGGAGCGACAGTCAACAAGGTTCGACAGAAAGCTAATTTTCTTATTCCTCATTGAGATACTTTCTCAGACCATGTTATAGGGTTCTAACGACAATCAAACCCTGGGGTTTACGAGTCGCTGTCACGAACACATGGGCGTGGACACTTAAAAATTGTTGCTGGACCAGTTTGCGGGTGAGACTCCGCCGAATAAGCTTCATCGTAATCACGAGCATGGTAAGTGCACGTAGGATCCAGTACCACTAGTTCCATTCAATTACCAGGGCCTAGTCCAGGGTACGAGGGTGGACTTACTGTCTTACAGAACTGTGCCATGTGGTGTGCACTGTATAAAGACATGATATACATTCCCCAAACTTCATGCCTACCCCTCTCCCGCCAATTCCTGCATACTGATCGTCCTGCATACTCCCAACACAATGGAAAAGACTGACACTCTATCCTACAAGTTTTCAGCGGGTGTAACTACGAGCCAGGGGGGCTCTGGGGGTTTCAACCTCACAGACATAGAGGAGCAATGGCAGAAAATCCAAGATGCTGCTGAGCGTAGGAAGATTCAGAATCGAAACGCGCAACGCAAGTATAGTAAGTAATACCCTGGAACTATTCATGCAAATTTCGAATACTAATGTTCCCTAGGGAAGAATCTCAAACGTCGAGTCGAGGACTTGGAGCGCCAAAATATGTATCGAACCTTCAACTCAAGCTCGGGCTCCGGTTCCGCATCCACAACTTCCACGGCTCCATCTCTTTCCTTAGAGCAGCATAAAAAACCAGGCACATCTTCAAGCATGGAGGAAGATTGCCCAAAGCTTGAGGCAAACAACTCCCAAGGAATGGTCCTACGGAATGGACTCATAGGAGTGGGTTCTGAAAACAATACACCGAGCCAGGAGATTGGTAACCCAATGAACGCATCAGGAAATGACTGGATATGCCACAGAGACCAGTCCAATCCATCAGCCATACATACACTGTTGAATCAATCCCCAGATCTGACAGGGAACTATATGGACCAAGTCTCCCAAGACCATCACATGCAAAATTCGACAAGTTATATAGACCTGTCGTCTATTAACGATTACATTCATGCCAACAACACTCTCATAGAGGACCTTGAAGAGCATCTGGGCAGTCCAGAAAGTAATAGTGACGACAATCTGCGCATGCATAACCCTGGAGTTTATAAGACTCAGGTATTTATTAATCCTCGCTTGTTCATGGAATTTGTACTGACATCACCTCGCAGCGACCACGCTCTTCGCCCACAGATTTCGACCTGCCGGTCCATCTGGGAAGCAATCCACTTCACCTAGCCGCCATGGGAGGATACCATGAAATAGTATCCCTTCTGATAGACCGGGGGAGCGACATCAATGCACGCAATAACCAGGGCTGGACGGCGCTCCACCTGGCAGCAGAGCGCGGCCAACATGAAGTTGTGAAAGTTCTGATCGAAAAGGGTGCGGATCTCTTCAGTCGGATTTGAGCTTCAGAGGGGTTTATTATATCTACATTTTCCGACAGCTGGGAAGGTTACGGGGGGAAAGGGGGAAAGAGCGGTGATGGAAGGCATTATCACGGAAGGGAAAGAAAGGGGTTGGTTGGGAAGACAGAAAGTCAGATTGGGTGTTGATCTTGCACAGATCTGGATATCATCATCATTGAGTATATCGTGAGATAAGGGCATAGCTCACGGGGCGTCGCAACATGGACATGTTTTGGGAAGATTATATTATTATTTAGAGAGTGGGTTTTTTTTTAGTATTTTTTTTTTGTTGGTTGGGCGATGGCGCTTGGATTTGGCTATACCCATTCTATACTCACGTAATCCAGATGAATAGATAGTAGATTGATAGATAGCTAGCTAGCTAGGTATCTAACTCATCACTTGATGAAAGAAAAGCAAGATAACTATTTTAAGGGCGACTCCCATGAGGATCTTTACGTGTTAGCAGCAGCAGTAGTAGTAGTAGTAGTAGGTAGTGGTGATGTGACTCTTGATCCCACACGTGTAGAGGTAGTAGACGTCGTAGACCTATTGGCTGGCAGTTGGACGGATAAAAAGTTAACCGAGCAGGAGGAAGTGGATAGATAAGCTTTTCCAAGACGGTTTAGCCCAACAGAACACTTTCCAAATTGGACAGCAAAATTGGGATCTGCGGTCGGGTTGTCGGGATTTGAAAGTGCCTATCCCTGCTCCCGCCCACGCTCGCCCACGGCCACCACGCCCCTGTCTCGCCAGTCATGTCACAAACAGTCAGCCCTACATCACGTTTACCCTTTTTTACTACAACAAAGTTATGTAAAAGGCAGAGTATCGGCTCCAATGAGGCACTTGCACTCGTAGAAGCCTACGTGGAACGCGCCCCAACTTTACGAGCACAGCTCACTCTGCCCATAATTCTATCCTTGGCCGTCTCATCTTGATTCCTATCTTCCCCATCCTCTCTCCTTATCTGACTCAGACCATATAACCACCCACTTCTAAAGCTCAAGAATTAGATCTATATCAATCTACACTTCCTCTTCCTCATCCTCATTCTCATCCTCATCATCCTCAAACCATAACTCTCACCAACATTCATCATGATTATCTACAACATCGTCAAGAAGGTCATGGACAAGAAGAAGAACAAGGAGTCTGCAAAGAACTCAGCTCCTGCTGCAACCTCTACTCCCGCTCCCAAGCCATCAAACTGGTAAGGTTCAAGTTTCGTCTATCATTGGCATGGGACGCACTGACTAACACTTTATCTGAAAGATCTCGATCCTTCATTCAAACTCATACGACATGGAAAGCATATTGAAGGAGTAATGGAGTGACGGGAAGGAAGGATGATTGTCGGCTGAATGTTTTCAGATGAAGGAGATTTCGTAGCGTGCTTTTGGGCTGCGGATAATGGTTAAGGGGGGGAAAGGGAATGACGACGCGCTGTTTTACCAAAGATATCCAATTCTGCATTCATTACTCCACATCACCTACCTAAAATTATGTGCTTGAATGAACCTGTGACTATTTCGAAACCTGAGCGCCAATAGTGAACTTGCACTGTAACGTGTCACAGATAAATTGGTGGTATATTAATCCTCTAACTCAGTGAGAGTGTTGATGCTATGCAAAGTGAATTAAAAATAAATAAATAAAGTGAATACGACCCATTACAGTTGCTAAATTACACAAGTTCTACTCCTGCTCTAGTCTCTGCCAGCCCAGTATACGCCACTGCTATATCGCGCCTCAGCATCATCCCCGACGGTGATACTAGCGGCCGTTTACTTACTGCGGGGAGCCATAATGCCAACAGCCACATAAGACGCTCCGATGAAAATCTCCGGGAGCCAAGCAACACAGAGATATAAGACCCAACTACCGGTCAGAGCGTTGAACTCTTGGTTCATCGTGGTATCAATTGTGATGGCAATCCCGCAAGTGTACACCAATCTGAGAGCCAACAATGGCATAATAATACCTCCGATAACAGGGAGCAAGGCCTTGTGAAGGCCGTCCATGAATTGGCGCTCGCTCCATTTCGTGACCAGCGACACTCCAATCAACAACCACGAGCCAACCGAAAGACCAGCTGCGACGCGGAGATAGAGTTGTCCTGTCTTGATGTGTGTGGGGTTTGTTGCGAATGCATCGAGTCCACCAACGATTCCAAGGGCCAAAGACGCGATAATCATCAATTGTGTGAGACGAGGAAGGTTCAAAAGACCGTATCGACCTATGCTCCCTCCTGAGCTGGTACTACTTCGAGAACATCAGTATCCTCCTGCTGAATACATGAAACGTGGCTCTGCGATCGCTTACCTTGATTTCATGAAGTGTGCTGTCGCCAACAACAATGGGGAGAGGACAACCGTGCTGAGAATGGCAGCAGGTGTATAGAGACTCGTATTGTCGTTAAGCTGGACATCTACTGACATTGCTGCTCCAACCAATTTGACTAAATGGAAGATAGAGTCAGTAGGCTGGCATCGCGCTTCTTTTCGTGCGACAACTTACTGAGACAGAATAAGACGACGAGAACAAAGCCGGTGGACTTGGTGATGCCATGGTGAAAGACTGAAAAGATAGCACCGGCTAGGATAGGAATGTATATCCCCAGTGCAGCAGCATTCAAATCGCCGCGTTGATTGAGTTTTGTCATCACTGCTTAGAAGAAAGATGATGTTTCTTTCTTTTTTTTGGTGTTGGAGGATACAAACGAATACGATAGTACAGTAATCCCCAGCGATATGCGACTTTTGCGGAGTACGGAGTATATATTGAAGATGACAAAACTAAGTAAGCAAACCTTCAGTCAGATAGATAAATGAAAAGAAGGCGTTTTGTGATGGCGGGCGATCATATTCCCCCCCCCAAGAAGTGGGCGGGCGGTGGCACGCACTGCTCGTCTAAGTCTGAGAGTTTCGCCAGGTTCTTTGTCGGTAGTCCCCCCCTGTCCTAACCAATTCGGCGCTTATGTGACATTACTTCACATATGTGAGATCCACTTCTGCTTTGCTGACGGGATTGTGTCGGTTCAGCCATCCTGCATTCCACATATCGTTAGCATCAAGTCACGATGCTGAGCTTTGAAGTGTAGATAAGTCAAATAATAATTACAGGGGATTACGAACCTGACGGTTGTGCCGGATTCTTTCCCAGTACGTCAAAAATGAGCAGTTGGGCATGTATACATTCATTGTTTTCTCCACTCCCCATCCTCTTTCTTTTTGGTTATCTTTATCCTTTTGTGGTCTTTTTTCTTTCTTTCTCAATCGCTGAGCCATGAACGAAAAGAAGAGTGTCGAGACCCTTGTGGCCACCTCGGTCCTAGATGGCAGCACGAATTCAGAGAAAAACGGGAGTGAAAGTTCCTTGCCAGGTTCCGCCTTCGAAGAAGCGTTGGACAGTCCTATAAAAGATGCAGGCACAGATACGGAGAAGAACCTTGATGCTCCCAGGCCAGTACAAACGGTAGAGGATGATTTACATGACACCAATTATCCAAGTGGAGCTCGGTTCTATGCTCTGACCGGTGCCTTGTGTGTTACAATTGCTCTTGTGAGTATTGCAGAACAGGAACCGACCACTTTCAAGATAGCTTTGGCTAACAATCTTAGGTTGCGCTTGACTCGACCATTGTTTGTGAGTTCCCGTATCTTGGGAAACTTCAGAGCATCATAGTCTAACTCAATCTTCTAGCAACTGCAATCCCAACTCTAGTAGGACAATGGGATTCTCTGGCAGACATGGGATGGTATGGTGCTGCATATTCGTTACCACAGCCCACACTGCAGCCATCCTTCGGAAAGTTATATCCGTACTTCAACACCAAGTACATGTTCTTATTTGGGCTAGGTCTGTTTGAAAGTAAGTTTGCAAACTGGAAACCATTGGGAACATGGAGGTCTCTAACACTTTCCTAAATAGTTGGATCTTTGATCTGCTCGCTCGCCCAGGGCTCAATAAACTTCATCCTCGGTAGAACGATCGCTGGTGTGGGAGCTGCAATTATCGCACCTGGAATGATGCTGATTCTGATCGATACCGTACCTCGACCTAAACGACCATTGTATACCGGCCTGCTCGCTGCAGCGGCCGGTATCGCAGCATGTCTTGGGCCTTTCATCGGCGGAACCTTCACAACACATGTCTCCTGGCGCTGGTGTTTCTGGATCAACTTGCCCCTTGGATTCACGTCCTGCTGCATGCTCTTGTTCTTCTACATTCCTAAACCACGCCAACAAGGAACTCCGGCCAAGCAGATCTTTTTGGCCTTGGATCCTCTTGGTTGCTTAATGCTCACAGGATCTGTGCTGTCACTCTTGCTCTCCATGACCTTCGCTAGTGAGACGAGTTGGAAAGAACCTAAAGTCATCGCGCTGCTCTGTCTTTGCGTCTTCTTCCTCGGCTGTTTGGTCGTATCGCAATTCATCGCCAAGCCAGGCAGGAGTCTCCTTCCTGGTAGACTCCTCCGAAACAAAGGAATTCTCCTCTGTGCTGCATTTGGATTCTTAGTTGAGATGGGATCCACCTCTCATGTCTATTACCTTCCCTTCTACTTCCAGGTACGTTCATATGCGCTCTTGAATTCAAAGATGAAGAAGCTAACTAGCATAACCAGGGAGTCAAAGGAGCTTCTGCAGCAGGCAGTGGAGTAGATTTGCTACCATATCTTCTCAGTCAAACACTCGCAGCTGTAGTAGCCGGAGTTGCAATCAACCGATCCGGATACTTCAATCCTCCCATGATCAGCGGAACAGCAATGTTCTGCGTTGGAGCCGGTCTTCTTCACACACTCACAGTCAATACTCACTCCAGCGTCTGGATAGGATACCAGATCTTAGCAGGATTTGGAACCGGCTGTGCTCAATTCATGGCTATGGGTATTGCTCAACAGCTCCTTGAGAAGCAGGACGAGTCCATCGGATTATCCATGGTCTACATGATCAAAACCTTGGGACAGTAAGTTCATACATAATTTCCGTCCGGACTATGTTTTTGGGATTCAGACTGATGATGTGCGTGTGTGTTTTTTTTAAACAATAGATCCCTCACTGTCTCCATGTGCAGTACTATCTTCTACTCCAAGCTACGAAGCGACTTAACACACGCCGGCCTCGACAAAGCCCAAGTCAACCAAGTCCTCCTCAGTCTCAATCACGTCTCGGGAGGCCCAATATCATCGAGGTTGAAGGACATTGCTGCCAAAGCTGTGGCGGGAGCGATCCAGATCGTCTTCATTGTTCCGATCGCTTCGGGTGTTGCTGCCTGGTCCGTGGCGATGATTACAAAGTGGAGAAAGATCCAGAAGCCAGAAGATGACCCTAAGGTTGAGGCTAAGGCGGAGTCGGATGGAGAGATGGAGATGGAGGAGGAGAAGTCCGCAAGCCAGATTAAGGCTGAGGAAGATGCTGAGGCTAGGATCTTGGCTAGGATCGCTGCTAATGCGAAGGGGATTTAGATCATTTAGGGTGTTTATTGTTACATTTTATATTATACATGGCATTAACATAGACCTGGCGTTTTGCTCCTAATTATTATTACTATTTTATTTTGTTTTTTTCTTTTCTTTCTCCTTTGTCTTGCTGAGGAACAGACTCGTGGCTTTATTGTTGGGTTGTTGGTTGTTGTACTGTATATAACATGAGTAATTGCAGATGATCGCTTCTGAGTTTTTTTGTAGATGTGTACAACCTATGCAGAAATAAATGTCTGTCTTTTGCGCAATACTTCAAGTGTATTTATTGTTCTTGAAATCTTTTTTTCTTTTTATGTTTTGTTTCTGATTATGCGGGATATATTTCTGATAGAGTAGGAATGACTGACACTGGATGGATATCTTCAGTCTTTGCGTGTAGTACCCCCCCTTCCTGGAGCGGAGTATTCCTTGCTAGAGGTGTGGCTCTTACCTGAATCTGTTACTGTTTCTTTGACCTTGCGCTGTATACTTATACAGATTACTTGTAAGCCTTGTGATTATAGGTAGGTACATACTTATGGCGACAGGCTACATCTCCTATAACTCTAGGCCATCTACCATATAATCATAAGCTATATAGCACTATGAACATTGTAAATAACACTCTGCTATGCTTAATTTTTTTTTGTCTTGTCTACTTATCCTATTTTATAATGTATAGTTATAGGGTATGTAGTATGTAACTGTAGGTTATATGCCCCTAAGATAGCGTCTAAAGCAGCTACGTTTAGAACTTAAATATGTTAAGCATTGCTAAGTGTTGTATAATATATACTGACAGGGAGTACTCGGCCCGGGGTTGTGTGGTGGGGGGGTAACTGTACATGTCGTCTCGCTAATAAGCGAGTTTTATGTTTTAGAATTTTTAGTGCCCTTGCCCTTTTAGAGAAACATAGATACAGATAAAATTTAAGTACGTTATTTTCAATTAGCTTGTATATTATAGTTGTATTAGATACTAATTTTAAATTATACTTAGAGGGTTATTAAGATAGATTAGGTATGTTCTAAGATTTAACTAGTATAATAAGTTCGTTAATATTATACACTGATTTGATAAATTTAGTG
>JAJONI010000349.1:0-26689 GCA_022190145.1 Pezicula rhizophila
AGAGAGAGAGACTTCCATCGACAGGTAATCTTCAGTCACTATAGATGGTTTTCATTTATAATAGCTTTCGCAATTGACATAACTTCGAGCGTCTAAGAGAGCCTATTAAGAGAGAGAAAGAGAGAGAACGTAATTACAAGTAAGCGGTTCAGGAGTACTTTGTGATACAGAAGCTAAACTGGTCTAGTAAGGCCACACATGCCTCCTATGATAGGTATTTAGATGCCTTTCCTATACAGTCTCCATACAAGTTTTGCTTTGCTACATTTATTCAATAGTCACCGAACGATTCCAAGCTAAGCGAGAACCCCTTTCTCCGCAACATGAGATCTACCGCCCCCCTCCTCGGATAATCATTACCGTCCCGCCTCAACTAACAGACAAGACCAAACCCCATAAATACTACTAGCATCTCACATTCCATTGCCTACAATAATTGTACGCAGCGCCCCAATCAAATCAGCAACGTAAAAAAAACCCCGAACTGACTCTTATCTCCTCTCGCCACTCAACATCAAATACAACCACAACAGCCAGCCATGTCGCAGAAAATGCAACCCAGAATCTATAAATCCACATACCCATCTTTCAATATCCCAGAAAACCTCTCGTTTTCACAGTTCCTACTCAATTATAACCCAGACGATATCAAGCCTAACAAAGTCATTCTTGAAGAGTTCGATGATCCAACAAAGGTCGCCACGTATGGTGGTATACGAGAAATTGCCGCTAAGGGAGCTGCTGGTCTGAGAAATATACTGGGTATGCAGGACGGTGATATCGTTGTAATCTTAGGTTCAAATTCATTGAATTGGGTATATCTCGCTCATTCGATTATGTGGGGTGGTGGGACTTTATAGTGAGTTTAGGCTTTGGGGTGAGGTTTTGAACAAGAAAAGAGGACGTTGCTAATAGGTGGAAGTGCTATTAATCCTCTCGCTACAGCACATGAACTACTGCATTATCTTAGTCTTGCCGGACCTAGCCTTATCTTCGTGGACTCCGAATTCGAGATGAAGGTTAGAGATGCATTGCAGATGATGGGAAAGGTGAAGATAACACGGAAGATAGTAATTATGGGAGGTTCACCGATTGAAGCTCAAAGCATGAGAAATTCAGTGGTATACAATCGAGCAGTTTCCCTGAACTTATCAAAATCTAATGAATAACAGCATCTAGACGATATTTTCAACCACCCGCAAACTCCACTTCCACCTCTAGATCTCTCTACAAAAGACGCTCATAAAGTCCCAGCCGCGATGATCTTTAGCTCAGGCACAAGCGGTAAACCAAAAGGGGTAGTGCTCAGCCATTGCAATCTAATAGCATACATGCTTAGCCTACGAGCCTCAGATCCACACCTCTACAATGGCTTTCAAAGAGAAGTCTTCTATGCATCTTGTACGTAATGCCCACTTCTCTTCTGATATAACCCACCTTACAAGTAAAACAAACTGAAAATTTAATTCAAGTCAGTCATATCTACGGCCTCATAAGCATCGTATCATTAGCACCCTTTAACGGTCATTTCGTCGTAATAATGAAGCGATACCAATTTTACAACTACATCGAACGCTGCGCCAAGATTCGATCCACGATGCTTCGACTCGTTCCCGCTACCGCTGTGTCTATGACCAGAGATTCAAGGGTGCAGAGTTTAGATTTGACTAGTGTGCATACTATTATGTGTACCAGTGCACCGTTACACGCACAAGTTGTGCAGAAATTGCAAACTATGATGAATGGGACTTGTATTCTTCAGGGTTATGGGTAAGTGTAGTTCAAATACAGTTATCTTCAAAATTTAAATTCACTGTTAAATTTGAAATAGTCTCTCTGAAGCAACTGTCTCATGTTTAAAACGCTCATGGTCTATAGAGAAGGCGGGGAGTGTTGGAAGACTTATGGCAAACGTGTAGGTTTTCTAGGACTTGTCTGATTCTAAAGTTGAGCAAGCACTGAAGAACTGTACAGACAGGCGAGGATAATAGATGATGACGGTATAGATGTACAACCAGGGAACTCGGGGGAACTGATCCTTAAATCCCCAACGCTATTCATGTATGCATAGACCTCCCGCTTCTTTTCCCAGAAAAATCTTGCCTAACCACAAATAGGGGTTACAAGGACAACCCAGAATCAATAGCATCATCCTTCAACGATGGATGGTTCTGTACTGGCGACGTAGTAAGAATCGATTCAGACGGTTTCCTATGGTTGATGTCTCGAAAGAAAGAATTGATCAAGTACAAGGGGTTTGTTAAATTCTCATTCAATGATAGACGAAAGCTAACTGTACCACAGAAACCAAGTATCCCCCACCGAACTCGAAGAGGTTTTTCTGGCACACCCAATAGTCAAAGAAGCTGCAGTATGTGGTACTTTTGATGAAACACTGCAGACTGAAGTACCTGTGGCGTATGTGAATTTCCACAATCCCAAAGATGCGAAAGATCTGGAAGTATTGCTTCATGACATTAGAGACTTTGTGGATATGAGAGTATCGCCATATAAGAAATTAAGGGGTGGCGTATTTTTTCTAGAAGAGATTCCCAAGAATGCAAGTGGGAAGGTTTTAAGGAGGCTGCTTCCTTGCAAGGTTGACGATGAGAGAAAGGCTGCTGGTAAAGGGAAGATCTTAGCAAGGATATAAATGGGTGGCTTTTAAAACCTCAACTTCACAAGTTGTCCTATGCTGCATGATCAATTTATTGCTCTTATAGACAGGAGCACAATCAGGGCAATATAGATGATTATCCTTGGAGCCATAGCCTGTATAATGTGAAAGTGGATTGTATAAACATTTCGCCTTAGTTACCAAGCTAATTTCCAGACTGTAATCCCTGGGACTACCAAAATGTAGAAAGAGTATAAAATCATACCAGAATCGATGTGTCCCCTTATTCCTTTGTTTCGTCTATCATAGAACTACCTTCATAGCGGCACCTATAACTCGCTACAAAATAAGTTAAACCCCTAGGTCGAGCATTTAACTGATGCCATCAGACTCTTAGTCGCACCAACTTCCAGGGATTGCCATGTCCTCCTCGTACTCCAACTCATTGAAGACCTCGTCGTCAATAGGGTAACAAGGGTCGGTTTGGGCCAGGGTGACCTTTTGTTTATTGGTTCCTTCGACCAGAATCCAGAAATATCTTGCCAGGCTTGCTGAAACATAAATATCTTCAAATTCAAAATCCCATTCTTCTGGCTTTGCGCCGATACGAAGCTGGACCAGATAAATCAAACAGCGGTCATATCCCCGAGACTGCGGTCCTCGAAGGTCATGCTGAAATGTCCATAACGTATTCTGCATCTGGGACGAACCAATAGTCGTAAGTCTACTAAGTTCTCTTCGGCCATAAGACAACAGGTCGACTCCTGCATTTACAACGTTTATCAGCCACTCAATGACTATTCTTTTGACTACCTTGGGTCTTGGACACCAGAACCTTAAGGGAAGGAATGTCAGAATTGATCTAGATATAACCTCTAGGAAAACCGTGGACGGGGACCCCTGGATTGGTAGCCTGTCAAGAAAGCGACGTTGAGAACCCACACAAACCAATTCATCAAGAAAGTCTGTCCATTCTTGTCTAAGACTTGAAGCACGGGGCGCTAATTCTCGGTGTTGGATAGCCGCTGCGAGGAAATTCAACCAAGAAATAATATCCTCGTCGCTGGGAAACAAGGAGGCAAAGGATCCCTTAGGAATAATTTCTCGAACAATTTTAATTGTTCTTTCCTCAACCCATATCATATGTGCAAAACCAATATCGGTTAATTCCTTCGGCGACAGGCTTTGGAATTGAATATTCTCCTGTCTTCGTATCCAGCGGAACGTTTCCAGGGGACCATGCCACATGTCGAGCACGGTGTTCTTTCCTGACGCTTCTTGGAAAGGATCACTGTCGCCTTCCAGGTACAACACCTCGGTAGTCGCATGAATATCATTAGCAAGCGATTGATAAGACGTGACGCTGGAATCATTTATCTTTCTCACGCGACATACCCGTGCAGAAGTCCCACAGTTGGCTAGTTGATGTAAGGGTGTTCTAGTTGTGATTAAACCAAGGAAAACGACCAATATTTTACGGGTGTTACATACGAACATGGTAATGGGAGCCAATTTATATCATAGAAAGGTGTTCCTCGTAGATCATGTACAGACTTATAATACCATGCTCTATTGGAGTGATATCTACCATCATCATATGTGCGAGCGTTCGCGTCTGCGCCACAAGTAAGAAGGAAGCGACAGGTCTCCGCTTGAGCATATAAAGCTGCATACTGGGCATTTGTTAGCTAGCGACTATGGAAACATGAAATAGGAAACGCTGTAGGTTACATGAAGAGGGGTTGCACCCGAGTAATCGACCTCAAAGGGAGAAGCAAGCCCAGTGCTGAACAAGTCCTGGAGTCCTGCCAAATTGCCATGTATACTATATCGAATGACAAGTGCGTCCGATGGGATGATTTTATAGGTTCGGATGTTCTGGTCCCAGCCGTTATAGGATCTCCTCAAGGCAATATCGAATCTTCGAGCACAAAGCCATTTTGGTAAGCGCAAAGATATGGATGTTGTAGTCGCGGCTCCATGGGTTGTACAGGCAACATCCAGAAAACTGGACCGCAAAGCGTGTTTGAAGGTAGAATTACGAGATCGTAGTTGTTTTGGATTACGGGGCAAAGAAGCTACCGAGAATACAAAGTGTTCATCGTCAACCTCATCAGACTGCTTGTTTTCTGCACTCTGAGCAGTGTGCAAGATTTCCCTAAGCATCGTCGACTGTGTAATCTGGGAAATGGCCATGCGTATTTCAAGCATATCATGCTCGTGGCTCTCCCAATTCAGCCTCTGTACAGCCCCTTGATAACACTGATTCGCCACCAACATGGTCAATTTCGTGCTCTCAAGGCGTTTCCTGAACATCTCAACTTTATCCTTTTGCAATGCCGCCTTCAAAGCCCCCTTCTTCCTTCCCATCATGATTCCTTTCTCCAGTTCACCAACAAGGCTGCTTAGAGCCTCGACAGCAACATTGCAAAATTGCAAAGACGTAAGCTTTTTATGGCAGCAGCTTTTATGGTGGGCGATAAAACTAGTTGTTTTTGTAGGTCCCGATCAATTTCTTGAAGGACGAGGGTCAGAATTTCAACTTCGTTAAGGGTAAGGCTTATGTCTCTCGGCGCATCTGTCATAAGAGCGTGAAAGTCTTTGAGCTTCTTGATCGAGTCTGCTAGTTGGAAGGCGAGGGATACGACGCCCATGCCACTGGCGACTACGCCGAAGAGCTCTGCCATTGCATTTGTGAAGCTAGAAGAAAGGAAATTCTAAGATCTGAAAGCTGGTGGAGGCGAATGCAGAGATGAGCTGGACGCACTCAGCCTTCCAGTTCATTCTGCCTTGCACGTGATGGATTATTGCATTAGATCCATGTTGCCCCATTCGTATTAGAGTAGGGGTTCTTGGGACTTTAAGATACATATCGGAAGATATTATCCTTTCCTTCCTCCCGAAAAAAAGTTCTCATATACACAAAGAAGGTCGAAGTCATCAGTAACGACTCCTTGCACTCCCCCTCAAGTTCTCTTTCCACAAGCAGCATATGCTCTTGCTCTCACAGAATTTCTTTACTTCCGCAGGGCCTACTTCTCCATCCCAGCCTACTTTCTCTAGAGCACCAGTATTCAACCAGGCGGTAAAATCTTCGAGAATTATTGGATCGTACAACTGGACCCTTTCACGCCAACTCGGACGAAGTGGATTGTTAGTACGAGGATCCGTTTTTATCGCACAGTGTATGTGTTTAAAAAGGCGGGATTGCAGAGATGCCGGGGAGAGTGTAGAGCTATCATCAATATCAATTGACGTAGAATGCTGCAAGGGTTGAGGGGTAACTTTGATTTGAGATACCGACCTACGAGGTGGTGATGGTGTTATGGGATTATCTGAGTCCGAGATTTCATTCACAATACGTATGGGCTTTGTCTGTCTCTTCTTGGGTGTTTGAGGATGTAGGTCGGATGAGTCGTTAGCTCCGCGGATTGCTGTAGGACACTTCTTTCGACCTTTTACTATTGAACGGTCTTGAAGCCCTGTAATATCTTTTCGCGGTCTGCCGCGAGCTTTCTTGGGAGGAGATGTTGAGTCAATTTCTAGGGCTTGAGTGGAAGGCTGTTCCGCGTTTTTGGAGGCCCCAACAAGCGCATTGGAATCCAATATACCCAGCTTTTGTCTCTGACTACCTTCCCAACTTTCTTCTAACTTCGCAATCATGACACTGCGCTTTTTAGTGGCCTTGAATTGATATACAGCAAAGGCCTTAGTTAGCTGAGCATCCGTATAGGCTGAAAAGTTAGGCATCTCCGAGGCTATTTCAATTGACTTCGAATTTCTTTTCCTGGCCAAAGTATCCACCTGTTCTGGACATAATGCGGACTTGGTCTGGGCAGCCTTGCTTTTCAGTTGGAGCCTTATTGCTGCCTCAACAGGACCAACCTCACTTGTAGTAATACGTGCTTCATGTGGTAAATATTCGACACTACTATCAAGTACTTCAACCCGTGATCCATTTGATACTGTACGAACACATAATTTATCTTCACCAAGATTTTTGACATTTTCATCACCAGGAACAGCGACGGTACTTGCCTCAGGGGCTTGGGAAAATCTTTTGGGGGATGGGCCATCGCTATCGAGGTCATGCCAGACATCATCATCTCCAGGATATGGCAGCGCAGGCATAATGTCCTTGTCCATCGAAGGAGTGGCCTCTTTTGTTCCTACTTCAATTGAAGTGTCGTCAGTGTCCCGGGCACACTGCGGATGTTTCCGAAGAGATGGGTTTGTACTATCAAGCTTGTGCCAAAAATCGCTCTCTCCACAAAGAGGAAGTATCAGCGAGCTGTCCTCCATTGACGTGGAGACTGCCAAGCCAATTGCATTAGTTTTCTCATCTTCTAGGTGGGGCAGTTTACCCGCACTACCGTCCTCTAAATGTGCCTTATTCACAGTCATAGGAGGTGAGTTTACCAAGTCAACTGTTTCAATCTCCAACAATTCTCCAGAGCCATCTCGTGTCGCGGCAGACCACAGACTGTGCTTCCCTGAGGCAGACTGCACACCGCACTTCAGAAACGTTGCAGCTGCCGTTGACTCACGAAGCAAATCCTCGAACGGATCCTCGTCAAAGTTTTCGGCATCCACTTCATTCGAAGCTTGCAATGCTTCTTGGAGATCACGGAGGAAAGTTGGTGACTCCTCGCGGGCCAATTGACTTGATGTGCCGAAGACAAACTCTTGTGTGTCTACTTCCTTCAATGCAGAGGAGGGCGATAAGAGAATAGGAGAAGCAGCGGTTCCTTGCATTGACTTGGTTGACTTTGATCCGGCCTTTTCCGTAGAAATATTTGACCGCGGCTTCGAAGGAATTTTAAAACTGTTCTCGGAGGAGCTGCCAGAGTTGCTCTGGTATGAGAAGTACTGAAGTAAAGGTGCGGGCTGTACGGGTTCTAGTCCTGTTTCTTCAACGGCATAAGCTGAGGTGGCTTGTTCCGTGATGGTTTTCGGCTTCTTCCTAACAGTCTTGGTTTTTGCAGCAGGTGTCGTCGTCGTCGTCGTCGTCGTCGTCGTCATAGAAGCGTTCGTTGTAACTAACTCAATCAATTTCCGCTTTCTCGTGCCAGACGCATCGGATAGGCGCTTCTCAATCCGGTTGCCGTCAGCGTTCTTAAATTCAAACCCGCTCAAAAGATCGCCAAATTTCTTAGTCTTCTGTTCCGTATTTAGCGATATCCCAGAACTCTGATCTCCGTCCAGAAGATCTATCGACAGTGGTGTGATAGCTGGGAGCGTTTTTGTAGAAGCAGTTGGGGGTGGTGTCCACGCGGTTCTCCTCTTTACTGCATCATCAAGGTTCAGTCCCTCGTCAGGTATCTCAGCAAAAGTAGCAATCTCGTCATCTAGAGTTACGAAATGCTTACTTATGGTTTCAGATCGTTTCGTCTTTGTGGAATCCAGTTTCGGAGGCTTAGAGGATGTGGTCTTCGTAACACGCCCAGTAGCAAGCTTTGTCTGAGTTATTTGTGCATCCGACTTCTTTGCCCTAGGTTTACGCACTGCTTTCTCTTTTGGCTCTACAGGCTCAGCTCCACCCTCTTGATCTGACTTCTTTGCTTGCGGCTTCCGAGGTGCTTTCACTTTCGTAGGCTTTTCTAGAATGAGCTCTACATCGGTCCTCGTTGGTCGAGATTTAGGGGCCAACTTCAGTTGTTCGAAATCTGCAGATGGACTGACTACCGTTTCCTTTGCTCTTGGATTCTGTTCCTTTTTGACATGCGTGTCTCCACCCACTATATCATTCACCACTTCTGTAGATTTGCCACCTGCCAGATGTGCGAGCTTCTCCTTTACAGTCTTTGGCACCCGCTTCAGCTTCTTTGGTTTGGTAGCTGTTGATTCCTCCTTGTTCCGCTTCTCTAAATCTGCCTGCAAAAGCCGAGTAGTGTAGGCCAGATCATCTGGGGCAGCATTCTTCAGCAACGTTGCGGCACTTGTGAACTCAATGGCATTCGATGAAACAATTGCTTCTTTAATGCCTGTTCGAATTACTGCAGGTTTACGGGTGCAGACGTTGCTCGGCGAAGGGAGAGATGGTGAAGACATGGTTGCGGGCGTATGAAAAGGTCGGCTTGGGGAGGATGAAGGGATCGTGTAGACATCGAAGACATCCACTGAGGCCATTTTGGAAAGGACGATTGGGTAGATGCGCCGAGCGCAACCACCCCGAATTAAGAACGTCAGATTCAATGTGTTTTCATTGCATCGGTCGACTGTGTTGCATTATCGTCACTGCTACTTCCCTACCGTTGTGGGAATTGTCGCGTTCGTCGATGTTATTGTTGTCCCATCATCATACAAAGCGCGCTCAAACCTCGGCGCCAAAATCGCAGGCTATCACCTGATCATATGATCAGGTGACCCACAAACTTCCCCATGGCTTAGCGAAGATATCGAAATTCGAGCGACAATTATTGCAACGATTCCATTCAGCCCCGCCGACAGCGTCAACTTATCTCCAATACTTCAACCTCACCACCACAAACCACTCACCTTCATATCGCCAGAATGGAGAACGACAAGGGAGAGCTCGTTGACCTGTAAGTTATGGTTGAACCTCGCTATCCAATGCGCATGCTCTTGATCTTGCTGCGCGCGAATACTGATCCTGAATCTTTTTCCCAGTTACGTCCCACGCAAGTGCAGCGCAACAAACCGCATCATCAAGGCCAAGGACCACGCATCTGTCCAGATCTCGGTCGGAAAGGTTGATGAGAACGGCCGATTCACTGGCGAGACACAAGTTTACGCCCTCTGCGGTTTCGTACGAGCGATGGGAGAGAGCGACGATTCCTTGAACCGATTGGCACAGCGTGATGGTCTATTGAAGAACGTCTGGAGCGGAAGCACCCAGCGATAAATGCATATTCATTGGAGTCTGGGTATGTGGCATAAAGTTGGAAAAGTTTGAGCTTCATTGCTGACTGCGGTTGGCAGATTTGCTGTTCTGGGCTGGGCATGGGTACGGAAGGAGAATTCAACGATCGTGGGAAGAATATGGGGCTGGGTTTGGCATTTGCTGAGATAGTCACTCCCCGCATGTGATATCAAAATTCGACAACCGTTACCTGCATCGACTTTTCATACTTGCTCAGTGATCATGTTGGTTGGATTGATGTTAGCACTGACTTTTAGCTCTACCATGATAGCGGGTACACGGCAGAGATGGAGACGCCAGCAATTTGCAATTTCCGCAGAATAAAACGCGCGATACGGACGAACCACGAGACCAAACACGTTCAAGCAATGAACCGTCTTCAAAAGTTAATCGCAGAATTCGGAACACTTTCGCGATTCAGCCTATCGAGCAGCACATCAATCCCCATACCAATGCTGCAGTCGTCACAGTCACTTGGGGGTCGTTATTCAGGGCAGCGGGAACAAGGCGTCTCTTAAGCCTCCTCCACCGATAACCTTCTGCGTCTATTCCTTTCCCGAACATGAAACTTTCCTAACATACACGGCGTAAAGCAACTCCTCGGACTCACTTCAGGGTGGCCCTCTTGTGCGAGGGGTTGAGCAAGCTATCTTGGTAGCCTTGCAGCACCGCCGAAGATTGATTTATAAAGCTAGCCTTCTGAAGAGCTGTGACGTTAGAGCATCTCGTCAAAGCACAGATACGGGCCGGACATCCTTCCCAAACATATTCCTTCCTCAATTGCGTATAGCATGATACAACCAAGTGGGTTCTATTATGAGAGCAATTCTCAATTTCTGCGGGCAAGAGCTCTCTTGCCTGGCTTTCACCGTGTGCATCATGTCTCCACATTGTGATTCGTTTGGGGTGTTGTCAAAATCATGTCGATACAAATCCGTGAAGGAAGCCGAGCGGTTCGATGTCGTGGGAAAAAGGCCCTGTCTGATGTCTTAGACAACGCCATTTCATTCGCCTTGAAATTTCTTCAAGCCGATTTCGTATTGCAAAAATCCATCGACAAGACAGCTAGAATCAGGTTCCACCTACTGTCATACGTTTTGGATGAAGACACTTCTCCAGTTTGACGGTCTTTACAGCGATCAAAATCGCGACCTGCTACTAGAAGTGACAATTCCGCTTCCTAGTAATGGATCCATGGCGTAGTTTCGATACTCAGTTCAAGCACGTATTTGATTGAAAATGCTCCTTTAAAAGAGCGGGTGTAGGTCTAAACAGCCACTTTATTTAAGTACATCTCAGAAGTCAATCGTAATCAGAATCTCCTAACAGTCAGTAATATAGTAGGAAACAAAACACAGATACTAGCCGCTAGAAGTATTCTCCACACAGTTGTTTTTCGTTTATGCTAGTCTGATTTATTTGGCCTTCCTCAGCTATTTAGCAACCTTCAGCACATGTTCATGATAGGTAGTATTCTCACTAGCACTATCCATCTGACCAAGAGCTACGCGCGAGCAATCCGACCGTGGTTCAGCTCGCTTCCGCACTGTAACAAGCTGAACTTCCCGGTAGCTAGCTGTGTCTCGACGGGTAAACAATCTACGCATAATTGACTTGTATGAAGTCTTTTAATCAATCATAATCACTCCTGTAGCGTATCAATGTCGTCATGGGACGCAAGCAATGCACTAGCTCGCAAGCCACCACTTGAGATTGGCTTCAATGATCGACCCTGCCGCAATAAGTCATGCCAGATGCTTTCAGCTAAACCTAACAGTGATCTACGCCCTTCAAAACCCAGCGTTTTATTTCCATTCCTACAACGAGGTTAGTTCCTCAGAGAGTAGTTTTTCAGTTCGTTTGTGGCGTCCCATAGTGAGTTTAATATCGGTGCGGCCCCTCTTCCGTAGCACCTATGAAAAGCCACCCGAGACTTACATTCCAAAGGCGGCTTCGTGAATAAGTCAAAATATGCTGGTTCTATTCTCTAGTAAAGAATTAAGATTTGTTATATAAAGACTGAGTCCCTTCTCGACGTTAAAGAGCCAAAACGTTCCAATAAACTTATTATTCCTCATCCATCGTCATGGCTTCAACATACGACAAATCCTTCCTTTCGAGATCCGTCAACCCACAACCAAAGCGTATAATTATATGCTGTGATGGTACATGGCAATCAGCGACTTCTTTAGACCCCACCAACGGCTGCTCCTCAAATGTCGCACGATTAAGCCGGGTTCTTGCCAAAGCTGGAACCGACAAAGATAATAAAATCTGGCAGCAGGTCGTGTACTATAATGCAGGCGTCGGAACGGGTGACATTACTGATTTTGAAAAAAAAAACGACAAGGTACTTCCAAATCTCAATTCGCAGAGTTCTCGTCGTTCAATTGGCACTGACTTGATTTTGAAGGTGCTCTTGGACTCGGTTTGATTGAGAATGTTATCGAAGCCTACAATTTCATTGCAAACAACTATAATATCGGTGATGAACTCTTCTTCTTCGGTTTCTCCCGCGGAGCTTATACAGTTCGGTCAGCGGCAGGCTTAATCAGTCAGGTTGGTGTATTAAAGCCAGGGTCGATGCCTGCATTTATCAAATATTACAACGACTACATCAATGCAAAAGATCGTAAGGGTCCTTTCAAGAGCTATAAACCGTGGGTGAACTTCGTTAAGGACGATCACTACATTGCTGCACCAGAAACTGTCATAACAAAAGTGATCGGAGTCTGGGATACAGTTGGAAGTCTTGGTGTGCCAGACTTAGGGCGCATTTGGAAATGGAACAAGCCTTGGAGTCGAAAGAAGTACGAGTTTCATGATACAGAGTTGAACGATAGTAAGTCTCATCCATTTCAACCAATGCTTGTTCCAGATTTGTTGACTTCTTGTCCTAGCCATTTTGAACGCCTATCAAGCACTCGCCCTCGATGAGCGTCGTGCACCGTTCTCTCCATCAGTCTGGAAACTCAAGAGTGGCGCCAAAACGAACTTATGCCAATGCTGGTTCCCTGGTTCCCACATCAACGTCGGAGGTGGCAGCTCGAGCAATACCGGCGACCACCCCACAGGCGACAAAGAGCAACTCGCATCTATCAGTTACGCCTGGATGCTCGATCGTATCCGACCACATTTGGCCCTTGACAAAGATGCACTCTTCACCCAATTGAAAGCTTTCGAGAACTTAGCCAAGAATCTGGAGACCTTGAAGCAACCCGAACCCAAACAAAGTTGGATTTGGAGACCGTGGAATTATGTTAAAAAGCTGGTACTTGGGAGCCCAACTCTGTCTATTCCAATTGGGTATGCTGCTGGCAAGATTGATGATAGCTATACACTTGCGTATAAAATCATGGGTAGAGCGGTAGACCGAACACCAGGAGGCTATCATAACTTGAAAAAGCAAAGAAATGGCAAGTTTATTTACGATGGTAGTATCGGAGAGTATACAGTCGAAAGAATTCATCCCAGTGTATATTTCCGACAGAAAGCCAACGAAGTCAATGGAGTGACCAAGTACATACCAATCGCTATGAAAGGATGGGAACGCGAGTACAAGGAAGATGGATATGGAAAGCATGATGCGAATGGGAATCCAACGAAAAGAAAAGGTTGGACGTGGGTCAAGTACAAGGATCCCAAAAATCCCTCAAAGGGCGTTGCGTTTTATTTGTGGGAGTTTGAAATTGGTCATATGCCGGAGGAAGATAGCATTGAGAAAAAACTTATTGATGTTTCATGGGTGAAAAAGATTCATGAGGAGGTTCATGCTGGTTGGACATCGAAGTAGGAGTTTGTATATTGGGTTTCTGTGTAAGAATTCTAGGTTGATTTAATATAAGTCAATAGGTAAAACGACGAAATATGCTAATTCGTCTATATAGATACTCCTAGTAAGTCTTAAATACAACCCAATTGCAGTGCAACATGGTTGTCTGACGTGGTTTCTAGAATCGCTTCTCCAAATCAAATGTAGAGTTATCTTATAGAAATACTTCTTCTCACGCAACATGCTAGAGTTAAGGAACCATTTGCCTTTTTGATTACTCGAGGTAGGACCCAACACCGCGAAAGCGCTTCAACCTCCACAATATCATCTTGATTGAGCCGCGAAACCTCAACAGTAGTACCTGGCGGAAAGGTTATATCACCCAATACTAGCACGTTAGAGTAGGTTTGGGAGGTTTTATAGGCGTTACGTTTCTTGGTTACTCTAAGTTCAGAAAAGAAATAGCTGTCCAAGCTATCTTAGTAAGAGAACTTCAAAAAATTAATATTGATATAGACCAACGCTCTTCGCGATATCTTTTCAATGTTACATAGGTAACAGGCAGCATAAATAATTTAAGCGAGCAGTCTCCCCTTTTCTTAACCGAACTTTGAATAAAGACCAGGCGTATCAATGGTATGATAAACAAGTTCGACGACAAACATTCGAGGAAGTGAGCACTGATTGGTTTTATATAAAGCGTTATAATGTCCACAAGGAAAAAGATCCGAGTGAGAAGGAGACAAGGAGGTCTTTTTGAAGATCGTTGAGTATTTAGCAATTCAAGAAAGAATAGCAGTCTGTTTGAGTTGCTAATATAGGGAGAACTATTTAGCATACCCCGCGCCACATGTCCAAAGAACCTACTCCTAGTGCAAGAGTTATTTTTCTTCAACTTATACTTTCGACATTTGACCTATCAAAACATGCCCATTAACAAGAAAGCAGCGTCCAAAAGTTTGTAGCATGGACATTGTTTTAGGCATACTTAGCATTTATGCTTTACCAGAAGACATCATAATATCCATCATCCTCTCAATAGACTTCGTATAAATCTCAACACTCTGCACCTTCAAGGCAGTTAACTTCAATATAGCCGCATTTTCAGCAACAAACTTCATATACCCATCTCTCACTGCCTGATTCAGGTTTATCTTTCGTATCCCACAACCTATGGATTTTACGAGGAGCTCGTCACTAACGGGATGTGTACCATGAAGAGCAAGGGGAATGGAATCCCCTAGGTTTTCGTGGATCTTAGATAGTCTATATATAAAATCAGCCGCTTTGATCAATGATACAGTCCCTTCAGCCTTAACGCACCCCCAACTACCATGCCTGCGTTTCTCCTCAGTAGTTGTGCATGATATTGTATAGTACACGATTAGCACTTGTGTATCATTCAATGAGCGCTGCACCATCAAATCCATCGCCGCGCAAGCGGGGCATGGCCTGTACCCAGTGTCGATTGCAGAAGGTTCGTTGCGACAAGGAGCACCTGGCTTGCTCGAATTGCGTCGAAGCAGGCGTTGCTTGCATTAAAACTGGAGCTGATAGAGAATCATTGAGACAGTAAGTATGGTTCTCGACCTGTAGTATCTACAGAGTCTACAGTATCACACTCCGAAATGTATGTATTTTCTTGGACTAAGCGAGAGGTAGGTATATAGAGCAATTAGAGAAGAGAACGAGATGGCTGGAAGACATCCTTCGCCAAGTTGCTCCGGATGCCTTAGAGCGAGGTGTACAAGGCCGTCTCGTCTGCCGACCAGCCTGATCTTGATCCCGGCACTGATGCCGATGTCGATGCAATATGTGATCCATCCTGATCCATAATGCATCCCTGTCTCAAGAGACACTAATACATTCTCTTCCTCTACGAGTAGCGACATGCAGCAACAACTGCCTCCTTCCTTTCCTTCCCAACGGCCAGGTTCAACCTCAGTCTCAACAACCAACACCCATTCCACTGCAGACCCACCCAACTCAGTACTTACTCATACAGAATCACCCAGCAAGATTGGACCTAACCAGCCATTGGCACACGATGTCGGGCTTTTATCGTTAGTCAACTCGACCGAACCCAAGTACCTAGGCCCTTCATCCGGAGTCACCTTTGCTCGCTTGACTTTGCTGCAGCGCCGCAATCTCCAGGGCTTTCAATTTCAAGTGCCATACACGCTCCTGAGCATGAGCAATTGGAGTATTTCAACCATGTCTCATCGCAGCCACCATCTGCCAACATAGTCGTGGAATTGCCTGAGGAAGACGAATTGCACTACTTCGTAGATCCTTATTACGAGACCTAGCATCCACTTTATCCCTTTTTGGATGAAGAGCTCTGCCATGAGTTGGTGAGCAAGGTCTAGTCACAGTCACAGTCGCAGAACTCTCAGAGTAGTGCAACGAAAGCTCAGTCCCTTTCACAGTCACTGGACTCTGCACAATTGTTTTTGGCGATTGCCTTGAGTGCAAAAGTTCTAGAATGGAGACTCTCCACCAATTTTTCTTCCGATTCCTGTTATGCTACAGCTATGGACCACTTGAGCAAGTTGCAACTCCACGACAGTATGCGAGGCGTTCGGGTCCTTTTACTACTAGTATTAAGTAGCTTTTCTTTCACATGCGGACTGAATGCTTGGTTCTTGACTTCCACAATCATAGCAAGCTGCTTGGATCTTGGCCTGCAACGAAAGTACATGGAAGGTGTATTGATCGATCGTTCTTTTCCTACTCGTACCTTGCGCATGCGGCATTACAACTAACAAAGTATAGCTAGACTAGGTGCCGTCACCCCTGAGGCAGAAGATAAAGTTCTACAAATAAAACAACAACGTAGCACCATCTTCTGGTCTGCATATTCTCTGGATAGAACACAGAGACTCCTGGAAGTCAAAATCGGAGACTTTAACGCCAATGCAGAATGAGCAGGGAGCGGTAAGAGATGGAAATGAGAATCAACCTGGAATGAATACTCAAATGAGGCCCGTGGAGAATTATGCTGGGCAGTCTGGACTCGAAAATCTGCCGTTGAATTTCTGGGATGAAGTGAACCCAGAGCTGGCTATAGCTCCCAATATGCTAATTGATGAGTTTGCAGATGTGGGACAATGGTTTGATCTTGACTGGTTGGGGAATGCAAACTTTGGCTTTGGTATGGATAATAATGCCTATGCTACGTAGTAGCAATTTTGTCTCGGTCAAGTTGGATGATCATGAGAAGCGCAACATTGTACGCATTTTTGGAGGGATTCCGTAGACAAAGCCAACGATATTTGTCATTTCATGTCCGAGACGGAGAAGTTGAGAGAGTCCAATTACTGGTTTTAAGTGACAACCCCAATATGTACAGAGATATTGAGTCGGAAAGAAAAGAACTTACTTAGCCTGACGTTTTACTTAGGCCCTCTTTTGCTGCTTACGTGATCTCTCGCTAGACGCGGTAGGGGACTCGAGCCTTCCTCGGTATATAAATATATATATATCTTCAGCCAACAACTGCACCCATCGTCCTACAACAATATTCAAGAGGTGGCTATCAGCCTATGTTGTGGACTGTGCAAGCCACTATCTTCTGTGTACTGTAATTTCTACATTCCCCAAACCACTAGAAGCACCCTGACCAACATCCGATTCCGGCTTTGTCCCCGATTCTCGGCCAAGGTTCTTAGTGCCGTATCGCCCACCCTATTATTGTGTATTTAGCCATCACCGCTTTACTTTATCTGACTACTTACTAGCTACTACCATAAGCTCGCTTTGCCTTCATTTCCATTGTCCCTTCACAGTCAATGCAGTCCCTCGCCCATGCCATCATTCGCCAGAGTTCTAGCCGCCTCGGCGACAAGGCGATACGTGTAGCGGTCCTGTACCAAGCCATTGAGCCTCCTATTATTGACGGCGTCAGAAAGCCGATGAAGCCCGGAGGTGAGCCTCCACTATTACCTTACAGCGTGACAAAGACAGTCAGTTTTTAACAAAAACTCTATAGGATATCAAGATTCTGGCGCCGACATTGCCTACTGTCTACAGGATGCGCCTGGAACGGACATATTGACTCCATCGCCTGCGCCAGATCCACATGAAATGAAAGGATGGTGCTTTCCCGATACTGAACAGGGCATTCTCTCTGCTCTCGACAAAGGTGCCACCCATCTGTGGGCGAATACTATCTTATTTTCTGCACATCCACTTCAAACCTCATCTAGCATCGCAAAGTACCAAGATCAGGTCTATGTTGTCGGTCAACCACCACTTCTAGTTCAGAAATACGATGATAAAAAGTTCGTGAATGATCTGTTGAGGTCACATGGAAACTTTACCTTACCAAGGGGCTGGAGTATCCTGGAGAGTCCCAATATCACCGCAGAACTCCGGATGCTAAATCTCCCATTTCCTATAGTGGCTAAACCGATCCGTGGTAGGGGAAGTTATGGCGTGAAAGTTTGCAATACAGAGCAAGAGCTACTCGAACATCTTAAGATCCTTTTCAAAGATTCTCCAGAGGTCATGATGGAGGAGTTCCTAGCTGGCGAAGAAGCGACTGTGACGGTTATGCCTCCATCAGCCAACAAACCAGACTACTGGTCCATGCCTATCGTAAGTCGCTTCAATCATGAAAATGGTGTTGCACCATACAACGGCATCGTTGCTGTCACAGCCAACTCTAGAGTAGTGACTAAGGAAGAATATGCTGCGGATTCAGCATATGAAGAAATTTCGAGGCAATGTGAAGCTGTCGCTAGACTATTAAAAGTCACAGCGCCTATTCGAGTAGATGTGCGACGTTTCAAGGATGGTGAAAGATTTGCTCTCTTTGATGTCAATATGAAACCGGTTTGTATTCTTAATAATACTGCAAATTACACAGACACATGTACTGACTTGTGTGGCCAGAATATGACTGGCCCCGGCCGTCCAGGAAGAGAAAATCAAGCAAGTCTGACTGCTCTCGCAGCTGGCCAGTTAGGTTGGAACTATCCTAAGCTTCTACATAATATGCTTGAGAGCTGTTATACCCTCCAACATTTGCGGAGTATTAAGCCACCTGTATGATAAGGAAAGACACATCTTATTAAACTGCACCATAATGTCTGTCGTATTTGTTGACGATTGTAACCAGACTTGACGTAGAGTAGAATAGAAATATAATGCATATCAGTGTAGAGATTGTACATATACAATGAGTTTTCTTTTAGTAATCTTAATTACACGATATTGTTTTTCTCTTCTTTCGTAGATAGTATGATGCGTTGATAAGATGGACAGAAAACAACACTTCCATCCTTGAAGTAAGCAAGTTGAAATGCATCACATCCATTTCCTAGTGTGTGTTTTTTGGGAAGGGAAAAAAAGGGTTCTTTGTGCCTAGCTCGGGCTCGTCGCCGAGATTAGATGATCCTTGTCCAGTAGTATTATAACCTTTTTCATCTTCTCACTTTTCCATCTGTGTCGTCATCAGTCTGATTGGGCAGACTTTCTGTAAGTCTTTCCCCATTTTCGAAAATTTGCCGGGCTCTCGGACTGAGAGAAACTGGTTCTGGGACTTTACCGCAACATCTTGCTCCACTGCCAAACAAACTCTACCACTTCCGGGTTCGCTTCACTTCACTTTCACACATACATTATGGCCGACTCAGCATCCATTATCTAGTGCCTCGCTCGGACATGAATGTTTATGGTGGTTTTCTCGATGTTTCGACAATGTATTCTCAAGCTATTCAGGCCGGAGACACCAAAACCATTGGTCAAACTTTTTCCATTAAACTTGTTCGAAACGAAGATACCAAAGCTCTAAGACAGAAGGGCGACTATGGAAATCAAACCGCGAACTCCTTTATATAAATTTGTTGACGACAGGATAGATTGGTCAAATCTTTGCAAGAGCTGTTTTCATCTCTCGACCTGCGCTTCATATCATTGCTGCATATAGAGGCTTGATGTTATTGCAAGTGAAAACTTTACTTCATTGTGTTCTGTTTGTTTTTTAATTTTCTAGCTCAACGGGTATCCCGTGCCTCCATCAAAAATGCATGAGGGCTGGTACTATTCGGGTAGGTGTTCAAATACAGTAGTGCTTTAGTTCTCATTTTTCAATCAAAACTCTATCAATACACCTATAACGTAAAACAAATGATTTGAGCTAGCTTGGTACAGTACTGTATGCTATGTAATATATTTAGACATTGGGATGAGCCCATAGGTCATTTCCAAGGGCCTCGGCATTGGGGCGTGCGTACCCGCGAGTGGCCCAATTTGGCACGGGCCATCTAACACCAAAACCACCAAATCTAAATCTTTAATACTTTGTTATTTGCCTCCGGGTCACCTATAATTATAGAGCCTTTTACAGTAGCTTTTATTCATATCTAGACCTGTTCCTTAGTCCGAAAAGTATAAAGCTGCCGTGTTTTGGATATTGAGGCCTGTGCCCATCCGGATGTCTATATATATTCACTTCAAACCTGTTAAGTAGCGTATCAGTGAGGAGGCAAAAGCTCATCCACACAATCGAAAATCCAATGTGATTGTTATTTTTGCTACATCTTCTCAGCATCACATGTCTTTGAATTGGACTTGTCTTGTAATCCTTTTGAACATCTGACCGTGCTGCAGGTTGACCGAGGCGACCTACCTATGACCTTTCAACACTTATGGTGTTCCAAAGCTTCGTCGCTCTTCTATCTTGGAAGGCTTGCTATTTTCAAACTATGGTAACGACTACCTTGAATCATCTTGATATCCATTGATCGTTAGCTAACATATTGCGCTCTCAAATAGAGGCAGAGTATAACATAGGCGACTGTTACCGAATTATACCGAAAAAATACTTCTTTATGCTATCCCTTACATCATTTGCTGCCACGCACACGGACCAATAGGACATATACGACAAAATACATATGTTTTTGGCGGTGAAATCCTCAGGGTGTCGAACTGTGTAAGGGATACTAATATTTGATTCTCTTCCGATCTACCATATTTTTCCTTCTTTACATCATATTGATCCGCCTCTTTGCATAATATTAGGCAGTTCTGCTGATCTTCTACGACGCACTCTGCAGAGAAGCTCAAACAATATTGCATCGCGAGAAACAGAGCAGCTACAGCCAAATATAGAGTGTAAGTTCCGTCGCCAAACAGCAATTGGCGAGATAATTTGCAAACACAACTAAAGGTGTTTCCGCCTGGCAACAACACGCCACTAGTTCACATTGTCCATCTGTGCGTGCAGTTTATTTGCAGAATCTCCGCATTGCAATCGAGGTTTATATATAATGCTGCAACAATATAAGAACTTGAACAGCAGCTAGAATTTACAATCTCTCAAGTCATCTCCAAACCATAGCTTCTACCTTCTCACACTTCAACACAAATAACATCTACTTCCTTTATCAAGATTACTTGCACCTTTTACAATGGACACGTCCTCGGATAAAAATCCAATCATTCTCATAAGTAACGAGGACGATAGTTCCAACTTCGATAATGTAGACCGAAATCCAGAGACGAATCGCTTAGCATACGCCCAGAATATGGAAGCCGAGGAATATCTTGCTGCCGAGATAACCTTGAAACGTAAACTCGATATACGGCTGTTAGGTATGCTTTGGTTAATGTTTCTTCTACACTCTTTAGACAAGGTGATAAAGCTATGGATACTTTCCAACTACCCACCTAAAATTTGCCGAGTTGACCCTGGGTAGAAAAACATCGCGTTTGCAAAGGTCGCTGGAATGCAACGGGATCTCGGCCTCTCTTCATCCCAATACGCTACGGCGGTTGCCTTGCTTTACGTCGGCTACATCCTTATGCAGCTCCAGTCTAATGTATACCTCACTCAGGTTAGGCCCTCTCTATATTTGCCGACAGTGATGATACTATGGGGATGTATTTCTGCACTTACTGGACTCTGTCAAAATGCTGCTAGTCTCTATACCACTCGAACCATTTTAGGGGTCGTTGGGGCAGCATTTTCTCGTCAGTAATCTTATTCGATTTGTCCCAATTATCGCTTAGTTTCTCCACAGCTGGTTCTCTATTCCTCCTGTCGTCGTGGTATCGCCGCTCAGAGCTCGGTTTTCGTGGCGCTCTACTCTTCTCGGGCTCCCAAATAGGTTCGGCATTCGCTGGTCTGATTGCTGCAGGTATTGAATACGGCATGGACGGTGTTGGTGGACTTGCAGCATGGCGATGGCTCTTTGTTCTTGAGTAAGTGACATGTACAGGTTCACACTGAACCTTTTTAGCGAAGCTAACTACTTGACTTTGTCTGAAATTAGAGGCATATTTACTGTTTTCATCGCCGCTTGCGCCTACTTTGTTTTACCAGATTATCCCTCTACGACAAAATGGCTTACACCAACCGAACGTGCGGTAGCTGAATGGCGCATGATACAAGATGCCGGTCAAGTCGATGAAGATGGCGAATCCTGGTGGTACGGGTTCAAGCTCTGTTTTAAAGACTGGCGCGTATACATATTCTCTATTATGTTTTTATGTGTCGAAGTTTCTGCGGCTACATCCAACTTTTTCCCGTCTGTGGTAAAGACGCTTGGATTCGGCACGGTTCAGACCCTCTTATTAACAGTGCCACCATATATGGTTACTCTCGCTGTATCTGTGGCAAATAACTACTCGGCAGACCATCTTCGGAATTCTAGCTTTCACGTCGTAGGGCCGATGTGCGTAGCCATAATTGGATACATAGTCGCTGCTACAGCGACAGGTATAGGCCCTCGATACTTTGCTATGATAATTATGGTATGTACATCAAACTGAATCAACTTGGCCCTGCTCTTTAGTGCAATTTGCTAACTGAGACTAATAGGTTGCTGGTGCACACGGATCCCACGGAGTCCTTGTTGCTTGGGCACAGAAAACAATGCTACGACCTCGTATCAAGCGTGCTAGTGCCATTGCATTCATCAGTGCTTCCGGAAGTACCGCTCAATTGTTCAGCTCTTACCTCTATCCGGATGAGAGTGCTCCACGATATATTCTCGCCATGGTTACCAATACCTGCTTCGCTGTCGTGGCTATTTCGCTCGCTTTGTTTATGAGAGTTGTCTTGTTGAAAGCAAATGCGCAACTTGCGAAAGGAGATGAGGGGGTGGGCCAGATCATGATTGGTGAAGCTACACAAGAGATCCAGGGTATTACTGATGAGGAACGACGTGCTCGAAAGGAAGGTTTCCGGTATATTGCATGAGGAAAATTCATGTAGTGTCGAGCTTAGCTTATCAAATTGCACGTCGCTTAGGTGCAGCAGGATGTACTTAACTACATTTATTCCATTATCTTTATCTCATATTAATCCTAACATAATAACTTTACAGACTCGGTATTAGTATACTAAGGCTCTTCGCGATATGTAGTTGATGTTACATAGCAGAGAGCATGGTGATTTAAGCGACCCTCCCCCCTTTCTAACCGAGATTTTTCTTGCCCTAAATCTGATCTCCTGTTTTAGGGCATGTACCTGATTTTGGCCGGTAGTGGAATATTCCAATACGGTTATAGTACTTTATAAACGGTGCCGAATGGCCAAAAGGAACAAGCATAGGTCCCTAATGCTCTACCCATTCTTCATCTCTTGGTTTCAATCTTTCTATTGAAAAAGCCTTCATGCAGTAGACGACGTCGTCATCTGCAATATGGTCTTAATCGACCTAGATTAACCCCATTGATACCGCCCACCCAACCGTAACAGGTCGATCGGTATGGTGAAATGTAAGAATAAAAAAGACATGGTCAGCCTTGGGATTAAATTCGTTATGAATTGTTGCTTCTGCGATAGGAACGAGCAGCCGGAGGTATCGTCTCTAGGAGCTTCATCCACTTGTGATGCTTAATTCTAAAATCCCAGTTTCCAACAAGTGATGTATCCGGTAGCATACTCGAAATTTTCGTGATCCTAACTACACTTCATCATCTTTCCGTCACAGTTGTTCCATGAGTCCCAGGTCTAAGCTCCTTTGTCTATGATCGGCGTAGTGTCTCGATTGTTCAATTCAATGTCATTTCCACGGATGCCACGAGTCTTATGCGCCGAAGTGTATGTTCCAAAGGTTCGCCCGTACACGGATGATTTGAGAAATGACATCATGTTCGGAGCATATCTACGTAAGAATGGCTTGATTGTAGGTGCAGTAACGCAGAAAAGGCCCACACAAACTTCGACAGCCGACCAGATTGATGTATCGTAAGCCACCCAGGAAGAATCAGTCCCAGCCTTGACATCATCGATGACTCGTACGATACGAGCGACTCGAAAGAGAGCAGCAATTACTACACTTTACTATCATTAGTAGGAGTTGAAATTCTGCTCAAGCCATGCTTACAGCCAGCCCATTGTGATAATGGATAGAAGAGCAATCTTTTGCATTTTTGGCAATTGCAGCCTCCGGACCTTTTCCACCACCAACACAATTAGCCATATATCAACCACGATATTCATAACGGCCAGTGTCCAAAAGATGGGCTCTGTGTCGATACACTTTGCTCCAATAGTAGTGTCCCAGACGCCTCGGATTGGATTGCACTGAAAGACGGTGAGCACGACGCAGGGAATAGTCCATAATAATACCAAACTAACAGTTCCCCAGATCAACCATTTCGATAGGCGATCGGTGAACAGACGAAGATAAAATAGGCAAATTGAAATTTTGATCAAGCTCAATGAGCTGGCGTAGAAGAGTTGGGTACTGTATGAGACTTTTCCGAGGGAAACCAGATTGCTTGCCGGTATGTCAACGTTGTGATGTCCCTGACCAAGGCTTACTGCCACGCAGTTAGTCACAATTAACGCTAACACAACGAGCTGTTGATGGTCAGCTGAAGCTATCTCCCTTGGAAGTAATAATCAACTAACCCATGAAAGCACCACGAAAGTATCATCCAGTCCCCAGAACTTCGAAATTATAGCCCTGGACCACAATCTAGCAACAGTGAAGATAGTGGCAAAGACCATTGGTATTATGTTGCCAGCTAGAATTTGAGGGCCGCGACTTGGACCTGTAAACGGCATCTTCTACAATTCCAGACTTTAATGCATTTATGTCTTAGCTGGATTTACCAATGTCTTCATATGCGGTTGAACAAAAAAGAAATGTCCTATGCCCTATGCTTCGACCAGAAAGGGAAGAAAAGAAGCACTCATAAGAGTCTGTTCTGCCTCAAACTTTGCTTAAATGGATCGAATCTGACACGACCTCGGCTTGAAGAAAGTTCGAGTTGCATGAAACAGAAAATAGAATCGCATGTCAGAACCCACCAGTACCCGCCCCAGCGATTGGATAAGGCTGAAGAACATCCAAATACGGCATATAAACTCCAACATCTTCCTCAAACACGATTAGTCTCAACATCGGAAAGTTTTGGGAAGATCGAGGTACGCCTGATACCGTAACGAATTAAGGCTCTAAAAGGGAACACTATCCCAGCCAGGAATATTTCTCGAATAGACGCTTCTGACCATGGCTCTGGAAGTCTAGAAGTTATTGACTGATCTTGGTATCGCTAAGACGATGTGTTGTGAGTTCTGGAAATACTAGATCTACTCGAGATTCCCGTGCACTTCCGTGCGGCACCAAGTGTCGGAAACATCGGTGGGTACGGTACTTTTACTCGTATTCGCAATACAAGGTACTGTACGAACCTTGATCATAAGTTCATTCCTACTGTTCCATTTACTGGGAGGAGGCCTCAATCTAGAAAGTCTGGTAGGAGGAAAATCCTAAGAGCTTTCGGAGTGTCCAACCGGAACGCTTATGTTGAGGCCTGTTCCCAGAAAGGTAACCGGATTCTTCAAGTCCGAGATACGTTCGCAAACTGTCTAAGGTATAATTTAAACGGGCCACACAAGAAACGTCCTCACAATTCTGGTTACTAAGAAAGCAGACCCGAGCCATTTCTTATGGTAGTGTAGAGGTAGTTTATCCACGTGATGACAAGAGTGGAAAATACTATACTTGCACCGTGTTCTAGTTTAGATCAGTCACACTTGCTGCGCCCAATAAATTACTGGCCTTGTCAGTAATTGACTTCAAGTTGCACGAGTACTGTAGCTAAGCGATGAATTAGCTTATTCGATCTAATGCACAAGATATTAGATGAAATCCCATTCTACAGTAGCAAAGTGTAATTTGTTAGATCTACATCGGCACGAGCGGGCCACGCGGGGGCCGGTTGATCAGACAAAAGCTTTGACTCTCATGAACGTTTACCATATCATCTCATCTAGGAATTCCCGACAATCATGCCCCATACCCAGCTTACGGGAGCCTGAGTCAAGAAAGAACAGTAAGAGCGGAGCAATTTTGCAAATAAGCTTCGTACGTATAAAGTGCAACATATGCCCTTGAATGGCCGAAATCGAGTTTAGTAGTTTCAATGCTCTCTTAGCAAAAACATCAGGTTTATCTTATATGTAATTGCCTAGAGCTTAGGTGGGATATTATAGCAAGCCGTATTCTAAAGTTTAAGAGTCTAAGCATACAAAGAGACAGCTGTATAGCTAGGAGACAAAGCATATAGATTCTTAATTGTCCCGGTAACCATTAATATAGACATTTGAAAGGCTGCCAGGAACGAGAAGCTATCTACCTTTCTGTAGATATCTGCTCGAGTCTCTTAACTAGATATACCTACTGGCTGTTTCAGGATCACAAGCTGTTCCCTACCACACCTTTCTAAGATAAGGAAAATAAGATTCTAGACCTACTGTACCGTACTAAGTGGTATGCGCAATCGTACGACTATAATCAGGTGAGTCCGCTGAATAATTACATGTACCCCATATATTGCGTATAATACTAAACTTGCTAAGAATGTCGGGCAGATAGGCACTTGCATTTACTTTTTTAAATATCGAACTCGATTGATTCCAGCAGTTTTCAGCGGAATAAAGGCAGGTCGGGCTTTGAAGAAGTTTGCAGGTGAGTTACCCAATAGGGACATTGCTAGACCTCGCGAACAGGGAAAGGAAGCAATAAATATGCAATAGCATCATCCTTCAGGATCTGATAGTTTTCAAAGACCAAATAAAGTCTGCTACAAAAGTAAAATTTAACAAAGTACAGTAGTGTTCTATTTTTCGCCAGAACATATTGTTAAGGAAAATTATTATTGTCAACCCAGCTGTTAATATTATACCCTTATTTCTAGTAAAGATAAAACAGATGTTATGGAGCCCAATTTGGGGCTGTAAGTTGTGAATTTGGGTCAGCATAGCTGTGAGCAGAGGTAACAGATGTGGTGTATTAGCTTGAGTAACCAACACTCCCTCGTATTTACAACTGGTTTTGTTGACATATAAAGCGATTAACTTAAACAGCAGAATTCATAACGCAGTATCTATCAAGATTTGAAACACGAAAGTTAATTGGTTCACTTAGTGCATGGAAAAGATACTCTA
>JAJONI010000350.1:1682-26687 GCA_022190145.1 Pezicula rhizophila
GTTCTTAAAGAGTATAGTGAAATAATTAAGGACGCTACATACAATCTCGAGATACATCTACAGCATATTGATGAGAAGATGGCCTTGTGCACAGTAGAAAGCACAAATACTTTAGACACGAGTGTAGACTTAAGGGAGGAGAGAGCAGTAACTGCGCAGTGTTTTCACATTTGTGAAGATGCGAATTCTTATATCGATTCTTTGACGAAACAAGACCCGTTACTAGCACACGAGAGGTCTTCAAACGCTATACTAGACAATGACCAAAACCAGTTCAAGGCGCCGTTGCTCACACGTCAAGGTTTGGACAACACTCGAGAACGCCTCGACTCCCAGGGCAAGCAGCTGGTCGAGGCCGAGCAGATGTACCAGGCGGTGCAAGACGCAACGAGTTACGAGTCAGGTGAAGATATAGATTCCGGTCTCGGGTCCATTATATCAGTCGATTCTCAGGAAACCACTATCCAAAGCTCGGAGCCTGGAGGGCCGTCCACATCGTTGGCAACAACTCTACTCACGGAGACAGCGCGAGATCAATTATTGCTGATCTTCGCCGAGGATGAAGAACTTCGGGTATTGTATGCTGAAGCCCTTCAGAAGCGAAAACTGCCTGGCAGGAGGTTCGAGAACAATCTCCAGCGTCTGATACGGAAGTTTTGCATTGAGTTACAGCCTGGAGCACAAGACCCTCTGAACTTAGAAGCTCTTAGATTGGTTCGGAGCCAGAAGAGATGGATTGCCCACCAAATCAGGGGAAAATTCAGCCCTCTTAATGTCACCCAGGTGGAACGCAAGCATGAATTAAGAAGCCAAGTAGCGAATAAGCTACCAGCAATGGAAGAAACTTCTCGCCAGGCTATAGATCCTGCCGTTGTATTAGATATTGATGACAATACAGACATCAGTAGTAATAGCGGTGTTAGCGACGAGGACTCTTCCCAGAGCGATGACGCTGAGCGTTCAGAATTCCCTCACTTCGAGGAAGTTAGGACCTTCCTAGTGAACGGCACTCCTTTCCAAAATCTCAGAAACAACTTCCGCCATTTTGTGCATCCAAATCTTCCCAAGGATTCTGCTACAGTACAGTCTGCCATCAATATAAGCGATGCGGCCCCATCTCTTCTGATTGTCGAAAAAATGAAATACAGCATCTCAATCGTGATTCGAGGCCTTTTGTGGGCTGTTGCATTATTTGATGCAACACTTATACACCTATATTGTCGAATCTGCAAGAGCCAACAACTCTTTATACTCCTATACGGCCAATTTTTCAGGAGAATTTTTAGAACTTCCCCGCTTCCTCCAGGTATAGTTCGGCTTGAATGGATCTGTGTAAGGCCCTTCCGATTTGATTTATTCAGGGTTTGTACTGACAGGCTAGCGATGTGGACATGTGGCATATGATGACCTGACGGAGCTGCAACCTGGTTCGGTTGAAGCCATTGCAGACGAGTTCAGAGCTACCGGCACTGTAAGATATGTAAGAACGACGGATCGGGCAAATGGATTCTTAGCATGGGCCAAGAATTCTTGCTTGAATATATGTATTAGCATGTCGAGATTCTTGGCATCCCTGGGACCGAGGGGGAAGCGGCCTATTCTCCCTGAAGCTGAACATGCTGTTGAGATGCAGCCATCATCACCAGTGGCCGATCCATTGTGGCTTCTTTTCTGTATCAACGGAAGCAACCTTGCTACTTTGCAACATTTGGATCTTTGCATGACAAAATCAGACTATGAACTATTCACATGCCTAAAGACGAGATACTTGTCTCTCCGCTCTGAAGTAGCTTTTGCTAGAAGGTTGTTCTTAGGCCTCAGTAAAATACATTTTGTACAGGTAAGCCCTCTCAGTCTACTCCGGATGATCTTATTTATGTTCTTTAGTTTCAACTCCTCCCCCGTGCATATGTCGACGGACTCGAGATTGGCCGGTTGCCTCCTCCAGATAGGGTGGATTATATTTATAAAGCTGTGGCATCGAAACCTCCTGTTCCTCCTAGATGGATGCTGCATGTATACAAACACCCCGAGATGGGATCTGAAATCACTTTCTGCCTCGATCGCTTCCCCAAGAAAAGGAAAGAGAAACTACACTTTGAGCAAGATAGAGAAGTTATAGGGTGGGGGATCTATTTCAAAGAAAGCCTTCATATTCCCATGTTTGTTACAGCACTGTTTGTGTTTGTGTTAAGTACGAGCTTAATATTTGGTATATGCTGGACCATTATGGAGCATGATATTTCTGGTGCTTGGACTGTGGCATCCTGGATCTCCTCGGTTGGAGCGTTGGGGTTAAGTGCTTGGTCAACATGGGCAATACTCAATTAAACCTTCACAAATTTCTTCTTCAATATAGCAGATGTATCAATCAGTTGTGTTGATGCAGTACAGTAGCAGGAAGAGCAATGAGGAGAGACGCATTACAAAAAGTTCCACACATATGAGTCTCCTCGAAATCAGGTTTAGTTAAATTGAAACCTTCCTACCCCTAGCTTGTCAAATGGCTTCATTGGTCAAACTGCAAACTAGAATCGTGCTAAATGGCTGCTTCACGAAATGCTCTAGCCGCTGTATGCAGCTTGTGTAAGTTAACACGGAATGTTTAACTGAATTAAACATTGTAGCCCAAAACCTGTCTCCTCCGGCGCTTCTAATCCTAATTATGCAATGAGCGGCTTCCAAAAAGTAGAATCCTACAACAGCTCAGCATCACTTGAGTCCGCAACTCCTGACACTGATTTGATGAGCAGCACATCTTCTGCGACGAATGATACGGACGTTGAATTGCCTTCCGCGAGACGATCCATCCTTGATGATGCAGCACCGCTGTTAGAACATATTCTCACAGCATTCGAGAATGAATATGACGACAGCCGCAGTCTTAATCCCGTGCTAGGCATTTTAGATGATGTCTATAGGATAAGTGATCACACAGTTTTTGTAAAGATCATGGCTAGTGTCACAGAGAACTGGGCGAGATGTATTCGCATAATTGCAAAGCCTGCATTAGATATCGCGCAAGAACAGCTCCGAGAAGCTCTGAACCGTACTAGGCAAGATTGGCACAAGAGCAAAGTGAGCCACGTAGACCGAGAGAGATTAGAACGTTTGAAGCATGCCATCACATCACTTGACGGGAGAGAATTGTCAGAGACAGAATTGAAGCCTGACCTGTAGCGACCCAGTCTTTCGATGGGTAATTCAATATCACTCCGGTCCTGTTCTTTAACTTAGTTAACATTGAATCCCCAGCCTTTTCCATTTCAGTTTTTGTTTTAACACTCGTAATTTCACCGGTTCGTAGGTCTGTGATTATGGCATATACTAGTCCATCCTTATTAACACTAGGGCGTCGAAAGGTAATTCTAGCTTTTCTCATGAATGGGAAGCCCATTATAACTTTGATTCCCGGGCTTTCCATAATGTAGAATCTAGTGCCAATTACGGCGTTTCCAATTGTAACTAGAATATTGTCGCTAATTCCAACGAATCTAGATCTGTTCCCAATAATAATAGTCTACAGAGCCATTCTAGTGCCGTGGGTAACAGGTATGTTGAACCGGGTAGCCACATCAAGACTAATCACACTAACCTTAGCTCCAGTATCAATAGTAGCTCTAATATTAACGAGTTTCGTTCTCGTAGTAAGAGTAATAATGACTTTGGGTGTGTGTGGGAGAGTGACAATCTAAATAGCCAGAGTAGTTTTCAATAAACAGGGGGTTCATTTCAACTATTTTGTTCCAGTTCATCAATCAGTAATCTAGCTCAGCTACTGGTTCTGTCTTAATTGCTCTAGTAGGTTCCTCGTTCACTAAGTATAGCATCCCAATACTGATTTCAGTAATTCTTTCATCATTTCTCCCGCTTCTTCGGGTAGTAAATGATGGATCTGCTAGCGATATTATCTCTCCAAGAGCAAAGCCAGGTGGAATAGTCGTTTGGTCTAAAAGCTTACTTAGTGATCCCTCATAGGTATATCCCGACTTCGTAAGAGCGCCGGACACTCCACGATTTCGGGGCGGCTTCAGTATCCCAGTGACCTTCTGTGGTTTCTCCACTGGTATAGGCTCTAGGGCACTAACCATTATTGAGTCCTCATTATCAAGGACATTGTGAGGAAACCGAATAGTGTCCCTCTGCGGCGCCTTGGCCTGCCCATACGAGGCTTGTTCTCGCAACTTTTCCTGGAGGGTTCATTCCTCTAGATAGGGAGCCTCCCTAGCACTAATCTTCCTTGACCTAGTTACCACTGGTTTAATTTTGGCTTCCCTCGCAATTATTCCTTGCACCCAATCGTGCTTTTCCTGGGAAAGGTCCGTTTCGTCCACTAAGTCCGACAAATTGTATTTAGTTTCTTCAAAAGCCTTAATAGTCCTAATAGCAATTTTAGTGGTTCCTTAGTTCTAGCTTTGCTAAGCAACTAATCGATCCTTAGCTCCTTGCTTCAGTGCTTATTCATGTTTCTTCGGGATATAGCTATACTTAGTGTTGAGCGTTCGTATGATAATCTAGTTTCTTCGTGGGGTATCGTTATTGAATTGGACAGGTCTGGAAACTTTGTTCGGCTCCCATGGACCTATACAGATACAACGTCTGTGACTCTGTCCCTGCGTCCCGAGACGCCTCCTGTAACGAGACAAATTGTCAGTACTTTGAGCTTAAGCGACTTTAAATCTATGAACACATTAAAATTTCTATTTGTTTTTGTTTCAATTGTACTATATCCCTCTCCCGAACACTCCTGGTCTATTAATTCCGAAAATTATCATCGCGTCGTCATCGCCTCGCCCTATTGAATTTATAGAGAGCCTTCTTTTACACTATCTTAGGAACCCTCGAGTCGAGAAACTACCATTAAGCTTTTCCATCTTTTCGTTATCCTCCCATTCGTTATACCAAGCTGGAATTTGATCATCAGCATAGTCCCAAGTCTCTGGCGGTTGAAAGTCGAATGGAAGGGAGATGTCGGAATGGCTCGGAATATTATTCTGGAACTGTTCGGGGCGCTCTCCCGGCTTCAGCTTCAGCAATTCAAGCCAGACCCAAAGTTGCAGTCTTTGTACTATGAATTCTTGCCATGAAGTGGAAGCAAACGTAGATCCATGGCGCAGAGCGGGAGATGTCAATTCCTGCACTCGTATCTGAGGTGAACCATGCATTACAGAACGCACCTGTTCAAACGCTGGGATTGAATCGGGCTCCGGATAAATTTCAAACTGAGCGAATTCGATGGCGGAATCCGGCGTTGATGCCTTCTGAACATTATTGGTATCTAATGGGATTATGAAAGAAGATTGATCGCCAACTCTACGGTAGCCGTTGCTAATCCGATGCCGCGGGTCCGTCGATAAATCCGGCCATATAATGTCTCGATTTGTCCAGCCTTGATTGACCTGCTCTCTCAAGAAAGATCCAAACTCATCGTTCAGAAGCCTCAGAATATAGGACTTATGATGGATCAGAGTTTGTAAGGGGAAGATCGAGTATGCCTTGTTCCACGTTATAAAGTTGACGCATGTTGTTGCGTAGGAGCAACGGAGGATGGTTTCAACAGGCGGACCATGCGTTGCTGTAAGCCGAATTGCCTGGCCTGGCCGCTTGCTACTGGTGAAGAGGAACCGTGCTACGGAGGTCACGGCAAAAAGTCATGGGACTACAGGGCACGTACCCTATAGAAATTAGCTATAGGCTCTAGTTACCTAACTATAGCGTTCTGATTTAGCGAATATAGGGAGAGCTTATACTTTGCTGTAGGCTTCTATGCCCCGGGAATAAGCAATAGCCCTAGCTAATTTGAGAGGTTATTATTTCCGGGGCCTTGCCCGCCTTATAGGCTTCCGTTGCCTGGCCACAGCGTGCGTATTAGCGAATACGGGGTACGTGCCCTGTAGTCCCATGACTTTTTGCCGTGACCTCCGTACACCCTGTGAGATTTAGCAATGAGCAGATGCGCTTGGTCGTCTAAGAAAATCAGCGCCTTACCATTGTGATTTCCAGGTAGTCTTTATTGTCATAATTCTCATAGTCTTTGATGTAGGCTACTAATCCGTCCGTTTGACCTCCAGCTTCGACGAAGAGGTCTAGAACTGGCACGTTTGACCGACTCAACTGGAAGAAATTGAGGGCGAAACCTCCTGAGATCAAGGCGTCATGCTTCCCTAGCTCAGACTGAAATATACGAGGCTCTGATACAAAGGGGCGTAGTAGCATGTCGAGGTTGAAGCACCGTTGTAAGTTCTCGACTCGGTAGTATCGCTTGCAAACTTGCCGGAATTTCATGAAGTCGGCCATGTTCAAATACGAACAGATTTTATCGAAGATCTCAATCGGTTGTTGCGAATTGAGGAAGCTCGCGAATTTGGACTTCTCCAGAGATTTTCCATCCGAGGCCATCGTGTATTCGTAGTATTTTGCTTTGTTCTTTCATTAAGTTCACGGAAAAGAATATGACAAGACGCGACGAGATCTCCTCCCCATGAACAAGTCGCTCTGCCACTCATACCAATAGTTGCCTACAAAATGGCCAGCCTCAGATGTGTGATTTGGTTAATACATACCTCGTACTGCTCTCTTTCCGCTGTGCTGGAACTCTACGGGCTTGGGTCGGTTATACCAGTATTACTCATGCAGTTACATTTATTTAATTAAGGCTGTACCGTGGTAGGATGGTGGGAGCGGGCAACTTTCGTTGATAATGTTCTAGTAGGGTGCTGGCCCATTCAAAAACTTTGTGTCTGGCAACCTCAGGAAAGTATGCTTCCCAGCTTCCCAGCTTCCCAGCTTCCCAGCCGAAGCCACAACTGACTCCTAGCACCTGAGGCTTTAATTGTACAGTATGGTACTGTTTGATCAGGTCAATTAGCATAGCACTAAATACTAAAGCCAAAATATCCAGCATTTTGCATCACTCTCCTCTCCTCGCACAGCATAACTGCTAGACCTCTTAATTCCCCCCTCTAAACGTCTTCAAAATTCAGAATTATATTCTTTCTCTATATATAGAACATTTCCCCAAGTGCTCCGAAATTCTAAGAAACTCCGACAGTTGTAAATTAATTAAGGGGGGGAACAGCTACAGTAGCGATCGATAGCATGAACGAAACGATCAACAGTATAATTAACTGTAGTCTTTTCTTGTTACTAAAGGGTCCCCTTAGAGAGAAATGTTTAAAGAGGGTGATGTATTAATTACAGATTTATAGACTTGCTAAGAACATATTTGTGATTTGAAAACTATAAATCTTCTTCTCGCCTCCATCGTGACTGACAGCTTGAATGCCTTCTGATTAGCATTAATAGCTAGGAACATCTTTTTTACGTCAATGACTGTTGCTAATCTTCCCTGATCTGTGCACTCTTAATGTTGGGGCTGGTGGGGTTTTCTTCTTCTTGAGGGTGGTTCGCGTTAACAATCTCTTAAACTCTACGGACAATTCTAGTGAAACTTGGAACAGCTCTAATAGGTTGAGAGGCACTTAGGGTCTTTCTGCTAGGGCTTTGTAATTGATGGGATACAGTCCTTCACGGGTAATGATCTCTCTAGGGTATCTAATCTTTCTAATTCCCTTCTTAGCACGGACCTTCGTAACAGTCGCGCGAACTAGCTATGTTTGACTATCCGAGTGTAACATCTCCCAAGTCCATTCTCTAACGGTTTCTTAATAAGTCTGCCATGAAGGAGGAGAGGGGTATTATGTCCATGTTACTAGGCTCTTTAGGATTGACATCACCGAAGTCCTCGATTCCCATGCCTTAGAAGTCCACCTCACAGGACAGTGATGAAGCACCGCTGGAAGACGTTAATGGCGTCATGACCTCTGGGGACGAGATTACATACTCTAGTGAACCTAGGTCCTAAGATGATGCGAAGTAAGAGGTGACCTGTCCTCCAAAGACAATGGCGTTCCATTGCAATTAGGACGTACATGTCCATAGAGACCGCAGCACACGTATAACGGGCCTCTAGATTTGTCGATCGGTTCAGTCTCATTGATGATGAGGTTTTTGGACTCTGACACTGGAGGGAGTGGACGGGTTCCTGTCTGTCCGGGATATGTCTGATTCTCGGGCATGTGATGTCTCGTCATAGCACCGTCTAATTGTGCGAAACTTTCATTCCGGGGCGCCACCTTAGACATCATGGACTCCGCTGGACGACCATGTGTACGATAGACTAGCTCTGACAGCTCTTGATTCTGTAACCGCAATAGTTCAACTTCGCGGTCCTTGGCAACAGCTTTCTCGATTTGTGTCATGATTTCAATAGATCGCTGAGACTCCTGGATGATCTCATAAGCTTTCCATAAAGCACCGCACGTCGCAGCTCCCCTAGACAGTGATGTTCTGCGCAGTGTCTCGTCCTTGATGCCTTTTATGAATGCATTCACTATTGTATTAATCGTGAACGCTTCCAGCCCTGACAGTGCAGCTGCTTCCAGTCCACGAGGCTTGTCCCGTCCATATGTACGGCGCAGAATGTGTCACGTTCTCTGATAGTATGAACTGAGGGACTCATCTCCTTCAGTAAGGGACTCGATTTCGGACTGTACATTGGCTTCTGGTGAGTCTGTGATTTCTGAAGGGAACCTCTCAACTAGGAACTCCCTGAATTCTCTGACCTGGTCCCCATTTGCTGTAGCGCGTCCATTGATGATAGTCCAGACCCGTGGTGTAGATCTCAGCCAGGTGGCAGCCTCACCCTCCATGAGCATGTACGCGGATTCCAGGAATACGGATGGTTGTGGGTTCTTGTGGCCGGATCGCTTGAAGTCGTAGTCGAAGCGCATCAGCCATTGCTCAGCTGGAAGCTTTCCATTGTAACATCCTGACAGCTTGAAGTCTGGCAAGTCATCTACAGATATCGTGACAGAGATTTGAGGGTTTGGGGACGGTCATTGGTCTTGATCGGGGTCGTCGATTGTGGTCTGTGACAGTGGGGACAGAGGTGTAGAGAGTATTTCTGGGGATGAGGTCCGCCAATGGTATCTGAATCCGAGATTGTTAGGACTGTTCTAATGATTGGGAGGCTGTTTCTTGTGATGACGTAACTGAGGTTCAATCCAGGAGGTGCGACTTCCTCAGTCTGCGAGTCTTGATTTCCCGGGGCCGCCCTGCTTATTTCGTTCGCTGATACTGTACAATCTCGTGGATTTTACTGATGTCGTGGATACTCGCTGAGAATGTGACTAGAGGGGGGTAGGGGGGTCGGGGGACTGTTCTTCGGCAATCTGCAATGATCTGCAGGGACTTGCTGTACTCGGACAGGACAAGCTGACGACGATGAGGATGATGAAAGGAGGACTAGTACACGGACTGGGGGTGCGAAAGTATGGAAGATGAAGCGAATGAGGTGAGTCCGTGATGTTTGTGATGACTGATATAAAGTGATCCTGATCCTCGCCGTGGGCGCCAGAAATATGAAAGCACTGTGGGTGCTTAAGGGCATTTCAAGCCACTAACTAGTCCTAGATCCCGTGACTCCCAGCTTGTGGCTCAACTGCACTGCGTTCAACCTCCTCAATTCTGCAATCACCGCACGCCTTCACAAATTCAATTTCCCACCCATCTGATACTACTGAACCATGGACTACAATGCTCCTCCTCCAGGTATGGATTTACCATATAACACTTGGGACACTCCGTGGGGCACGTCTCCATGGGAGGGTACTCCTCCATGGGGCACTTCTCCACGCAGTCCTTCCCCATACGGCACTTCTCCACGCGAAACTTATTCATGCGGCACATCTCCTGACGGTACGGATGCAACACAAAGCCCGACTATACATAGCTCACAGTTGCCCCTTGTTGGCTGTGAAGACGACATCCTGATTCCAACTGTTGGGCAGATTAATGCCACTTTTACAACTGGCCAAAGGATGTGGAGTTCATATGTCAGCAGTGCAGAACAATTCCCACCTAGCGCCCTGCCAGCCTGCTGCTTGCAGCCGTCAATCATATTGAAAGATATCCCCCCCCTTCCTGAAAATATACGTGGGAAGCGATTGATCAGTGGGCAGGCCTTATGGAATATTCCATGCCCAGAATTAGCCAATGCAGACGTGGGAAGTTCTGATGATCTAGGCAGCACTGACGATGAGCCTTGGGACCCAGAGCATGTCTTTGGCGCCCAGAAGACTTTTTGTCTTTGGATAAAGACGCCAATGATGTGTGGAATATCCTCAGAATCTACCTTCTGTAAGGATCGAATACTAGGTCCGAATGGCCTTGCCATCCTCACATTCTGCTGGTCATACATCTTCTCGGTACAACTCCTTGAGATGCAGCATAGGCGCATAAAATACTCTGCAATCATGTCCCCTATCTTAACGTGCAGTATCAGCTTGCAGCAGAAAGACGTTATTTTATCCCTTGGTCACTCATCAAAGAAGCTAGTACGGTGGCTCTGTGCGGTTCTAGCACCTGGGGTGGGATGGCTCGCCAAAGGGAGTGTGCCGCCTTGGACTGCACACTGCAACCAGGATGTTCGATTCATTATTAGAACCAAGCTACCGGCGAATGAAATTGCCCAGGAGGGACCTCCTTCTTTTACTGAGGCTATCGACCTTCTTCTCGAGCTCTGCACCATCTATAACTTCGGTTCTCAGCCTACAGAAGCTTTCTTAACAGCCCTATTATTCCCGTTTCACGCTACGCAAGATTTACAGCCTCGACTCTCTCGGCCTGAAATCCCTCGTCTCACGAAAATATCGCATAAAGCTCCATTATATATCCGAGACTACGCAAACGATATTCGATACTACATGACCCTTAGCGTGTCCGCTCGCTTTATTAGCCCTGCGATTTGGAGCATTTTCTGGGAGCCAGGTATCCAGTCTAATGTTGCTAGCGCTTGGCTTGGCTCAATACACAATGTACTTCAACCACTTCTCGAAGCTGCTAATATGGAACTGCTTGCTAAAGTTTTCGCGATTCGCAACCCGAGGCTTGCACCACTATGGCTTGGCTTCTTGAGATGTGGTTCTAGTCAGGTGTTAAACATGATCGGGCGCTATTTGACGACCCATCAAGAGCACTCACCAGGTGGGACCTTAGGGTACCCAGATCCTGATGTTGCTGCATGGACTGGCTCAAAACAGTCGTTTCTAGATGAAGAATGCTCTCATGTCTATAAAGGCCATGATGTACTCGTCTCAACTGCGGACGTTCTCCGCCATCGCTTTAATTTTCGACTTGCAGACGAAGATAAATTTTACTTTGGCTGGCAACCGTTCGGTACAATAAAGATGGAGCAGATCGAGCCCGAGCTCTGGCCGCGACTGGAATCCTCATCTCCCATGCGACGATATATACAGTGGGTCTGGTGGTTGGATAAGATTAAGGTTGACGAGTGTTATGTGTACAAGACTGCGATCGAGAGGGGGTTTTTACACGACAAGAGAGCCAACACTCAGGGTACTGATACGATTGATGGTCTTTTATCAGGATATATGGAGAATGATATTATACATACGACTCCTAAGCCGCTTCCCGCTCAACCCACTACTAGAGCCGTCCCAATTGGATTATTTACGCAAGGGCCGTCAAAACAAGCAACTCTTCGACTCCTGAGAATGGGTTCATCGGAGGCATCTGGAGATTGGACCTTTGATTGTATGGGAATCCCAGAAGTTCGGAAACATAGGTGGCTTAGGGGTGAACGCGACATTTGAGGCTTTTTGTGTTAATGGATCTATAATTGCCGAATTGTGTAATACAAGTCTTATAGTTTCATAGCCACACCACCTTTTATCACTCTTCTTCTATCGTTCTTTTGCCTTAGACGGTCTATTCCGTCTCTCACAGATTCACTTCTTTCTCCTTCCCTTTCCCTGTCCCTTTCCTGCTACCTCCTTCCTTTACAGCAGTAGGTCTAGCAATGTTATAGCCATACTCATACTCCTATTGCCTAGAGTCCTCCAAGCGACTACGATAGTAACGGCTCTTATTTTCTTCCCAGATCCATTCACTCCAAGTGCAGGTGTCAATAGTCGGCTAATCCCATGCGAGTTCGTCTTCGGAGCCCCTAGCTTCTCTTTTCCCTTTTCCCATAGCAGTTTTAGGACTAGGAGTGTTATAGTCATAGTTATACTCCCGTCCCCTAGATTTCCCCGCACAGCCTAGGTTCCTTCCGTTAGTGGCATTTGTTGGGAGACTCGTTGAGGCAAGGCACGACGCCGAACTAGTGAATTAGATGATTACGATCTCTGGCCTGTCGCGTTCCTGTGATCTTGCTAAGTGGGTGGTGGATTGAAAAAATGACAGTCGTGAGATACGAATCTAGTGAATCGGGTGATTGTGAATTGGATGATGGTGAATTGAATGATTACGACCTCTGGCCTGCTGCGATCTAGTGATCTTGCCAAGAGGGTGGAGGACGGCCGAGGCTCAATCCCCCGCAGAGGGGTTCCCGAGGGAAGATCCCAGTGCTAGTGGTGATGGTGGTGATGGTATTTCTACAGAGCAACCAAAGCCTGTTCTGTACAAAGGAAGCGAATCCGGGAAAACTAACGTTTAGATTTCTTACGTAGGATCACTTTTATGAATAGCACATATATATAGACGTGCAGATGTCGGAAGTTTGTGATGCGCTCTTTATTTGTTCTCTACCATCTACAGAACTAGTATAAATCTCCATTCTTTACTTAGTTAGTCTTACATTAAGAATACTTTAGTCCCATTAGGTCAAGTGCAACGAATCTCTAACGGTCGCATATCCGCTATCATGAGATTAGCATTGTATAAAATAAAATTAAAGCCTATTACACTTACATAGTTAGAAGCCGCCGACCAGTTGTAAAAGACTCGTCTCCTCAATCCTCAGCGACGTAGTAATCCTCAGCAAAGATGTTTCGTGCATTCTTTACACGTCTCTGCTCAGGAAGTGCTTCTCGAAATACGCGTAGCATATCGCAAAGCATATCTCGGGACATTTTAGTCAAGTTGTAATCGAAATTATGTGGATCGAAAGATCCCCAAGCAAGTTGTGTCACTAGAAGACACCGAAGTGGGCTGTGAAATGCAGTGTTCTCGTATGCATAAGCCCAAGCGTCGAAGTTTAACACGACACCACGACCAACCAGTCCATCAACAACATAGTTCTGCAGTTTACCCATGCATAACTTGTCGGCTAGACACCATAGTCTGACGAGTGTGAGATCTTCGGCGTATCTGCGTCTTGAAATCTGATCCGTGGAATCCTCCACATATATGCCACGATGAAACTTGACTTGTCGATTGTACATCCACTGTGTCAGGAATCGAAAGGCGTCTTCGCATCCGTCGTCCATACAGTAGATTCTCGTTTGTCCCTCGATAAATGAACTGTTAAAGGCTGCACTCAGGACTGGAGATGCCTTGCAAGCCACTTCTTTATGGATGATGAACTTCTTGAAAGTGTCACTCTTTCCAATGTTGAAAGTGACCATGTCATCTGCAGCACTGAAAGTAGTTGGCAGAAGATTACTTAGGAAGGTGGATATGGATGCTTACTTGAAGTCAGCCGCTTCAGGTTCAGGTAGGGAACTTGAAACAGAACTCAGCGAAGGAAACTCATCTTCATCATCAACTTGTCGTACTTTCGCAGCCCTCTGATTGGCCATGGTTCCAAACTCAGATTCTGCTAAAGCTGATTGTAGGCAATGGCACCTAAATAGGACACAGAACAAGGCTGCTACTAAGGATTCAACAGGGACTGGGCGTTCACTTGGGTCTTTGCGTCAAAGGTCGTGGTATTGTGGGTGAGGCTGTTGCTGCGACTCGATCCTGTCGATAGGCTTCGAAGACCTTTCTCGCAGAAATCTTTCTCTAGTTTTGAGTAGGTGGAGTTGTCGTGGCGTTGACGTGTCATTGATCACGAGATCTTTTTGAAGTGAAAACTAGCGCGTGGCAGAGGGCGTGGCAGAGGGCGAGTGAATTAGCTGCCAGATATAGCGATAATCGTGAAGTTGAGAACGCTGAAGATTTCTATTCCATATCTCGAGGTTCATTTTAGCCATCCTGCTGTTTAGGTATTAGAATTGCTTACAAGACTTGAGCAGATTCTAAGAATGTTTCAATGAATCAAAACATCTTTATATCAGAAGTAGTTCGTTTCATGCTTACCATCCAAAATCTACAGAAGTCTTACATAGTGAGAGATATTTCGTTCATTGCTAATCATACAGCATAACCACCTACATACACATGGAGGTCCTCCAGAAAGCCAAAGCAACAGCCGCCCTCCCACTATAGTCAAACCCCTACAAACCCAAACTCCAATTCGATAGCACAGTCCTCTAGCACACGCATCACCGGCATTTTCTGTAACAGTTGCGCTATCCTTCGCAGCGAGAGCACTAGTTTCTATTCAAGCATCCACACTACTTGCTGTCAATATATCTCCGAGTCAGGAGATAGAAATTTAGAAAGAAACAAAACTTACACATTCCCATTCATTATTGTTCAACGAAAATTTATTAGAACCGCCAAACCAAAAAAAACCCCAGCGAGCGATTTGGCTTGAAGTTAGGGTCGGGATAGGAATTGTAATTATTCATTACGGAATTTGCGACTGTTCCCGTCCCGTCACGACCAGGATAATTTCATGTAACCCCGTACTTTTATTCACCAACCATATATCCCATATATCCTCTAAAAACAAAACACCACCGGAAAAGTAAAAACTTTCGAGGTTGAAATAATTCTACCAGATTCTGGACAAAATACTCCGTCCCGAGACACGTCGTTATATCCGGATACATAATTTACATTCCGTACCTACGGAGCATCAATCTGACCTCAAAGTTGCGAGATCGGGTGATGTACAGTACATACATAATAACATAATAGCCGGCCGGAAAAGAGCTCCTCCAAAAAATCCAACATCACATGTTTTGCCCGCTCGCATGCGATGCGGGGCGGGGATATCTACTCCGTACGAGCGAGTAGTGGGGTAACCAATCCCCTCAATCCCCAATCCCGAATCCACAATCCCCTCAAACAATCCAAATACAATCGATAGCCTGCCTTTCTCTGTCTACCTCCCCCCTACTGTCTTAACCCAGTATAAAAAGCAAAGCCAAAACATCCCATCTCAAATGAGAACCGTCTGTTCTCTACTCTGCTTTCATTGTTTTTTCGAAGGAGGAAGAAACCGGGATAATCAAGATGACGAAGATCAAAACCGTTGAGTACTTTCGGGTTCCGCCGCGTTGGTTGTTTGTGAAGATTACGGATGAGGAGGGGAATGTTGGGTGGGGGGAGGCTTCTCTAGAGGGTCATACTGAGGCGGTGGAGGGCTGTTTGGATGCTTATACTTTGAGGATTGTGGGGATGGAAGCGGAGTAAGTACAGTACAGTGGCTATGACTGCTGAGAACCCCGATGTTTTTTATTTTTGGTTTTTATTTTTTTTGAAAATGGAGTTAGGGGAATCAGAATTGACTCTTTGTGGAATATGTATAGTGATATCGAGCATATATGGCAATTGCTGTATAGATTTGGTTTCTATCGTGGGGGCCCAGTTATGATGAGTGCGCTTTCGGGTATTGATATTGCGCTTTGGGATCTCAAAGGTAGGTACCTCCTAAAGTCTTCTACTTTCTACATCTTCTACTCCAATTCCGACAATATTTGTAGAAGGCTAACTGGGACGTAGCACGGAAACTCAATCTCCCGATATACCAACTGCTCGGGGGTAAAGTGAGAGACAAGCTAAAAGTGTATGCCTGGATTGGTGGCGATCGACCTTCAGATGTAGCCATACAAGCGTACGTACTCTACTCTTCTGGTTATGAGGCAGTCATACTAACGAAATTCCCGACTCAGTGAAGGACGCAAAGCCCAAGGTTTCAAGGCCATCAAAATGAACGCAACAGAAGATCTTGGCTGGCTTGACTCCCCGTCATCACTAAACTCCTGTATAGAGCGTCTCAAAGCCGTAAAGGCAACCGGTCTAGATGCAGGAATTGACTTCCATGGACGAGTCCACAAGCCAATGGCCAAGCAGCTTGCAGCTCTCCTCTCTCCCTTCCAACCACTCTTTGTTGAAGAACCGCTCCTATCAGACAATCTCGAAGGCATTGTGGCTTTCTCTCAACATACCAGTACGCCAATTGCGTTGGGTGAGAGATTGCATAGCAGATGGGATGTTAAGCGTTTTCTGGAAAGCAACGCAATTGACATCCTACAGCCCGACATCTCGCATTGTGGTGGAATCAGCGAGATTCGGAGAATTGCTTCGATGGCCGAAGCATACGATGTAGCACTCGCTCCACATTGTCCGCTGGGACCCATTGCACTTGCAGCTTGCATGCAGGTCGATGCTGTCAGCGCCAATTTTGCAATCCAGGAAATGGGAATTGGCATCCATTATAATGCCGGCAGTGAGGATGTCGGTAGTTATTTGTTGGAGGAGAGTAAGGGGGTTTGGGATGTGCAGGATGGGTTTGTTAAGGTTTTGGAGGGGAAGGGACTCGGGATTGAGATTGATGAGGATTGGGTGCGGCGCAGGGCTGACGAATATATTTTGAAGGAGGCGTGGGTTAGTCCCGGGTTTTTGGGACCGGGTGGCGAGGTTAGGGAATGGTAATTGATTGAAAAAAAAATTGCGATTTTCGATCTCTGTTTAGCTAGGCCCGAAGCTTCGATAGTATCATGAAATATGATGTTGTTGATGCATAATACATAATTAATACTGTTCGTTATTGGAACTTGGAGCGAATGCGAAACTCCCGTCTCTAACGAATGAGGATTAGCGTAGAAATGAATACGACTCGAGGTTAGCCTGTTCGCTTCGGCTGTAAATTTAGATGGGCCAATGGATTCCGTTGCTGACACACCTACACCCCACCATCTTCATCCATCTTCATCCATCTTCATCTTTCTATCATCTCTACTTCTCTTCTCTCTTCTTATCTCTCTCTACCTTGTCATCAAGAATTGTTTTTTCCTGCATTTATTCATGCTTCAAGAACTACCCCAGAAACTGGAGTTTTGCGTCTTCTCATTACTCTCTCTTTCTCCGACACGACAGACTAAATATCTCTGTTCTTGAATCAATATAGCCACAGCCATCATGAAGACCCCCAGTCCTATCGGAGAGCAACAAAATCGCAAGCGCAAAGCTCATAAGAAATCCAGAGGCGGCTGCCGAAACTGCAAACTTCGAAGTGTCAAGGTGTGCCACTCACTCCCCAATTCTGCTTTATTCGATGCTTTCTATCGAGCTATCGAGTCAAATCTAACTTCCTACGAGTGCGATGAGACCAAGCCTCAGTGTAAGAGATGTGTATCTTTCCGAGTTACCTGTAATTATAATCCGAACGCGCCGGATCTTCAACTGCACTTTGACGAAACGACGGCAGCAGCCGTGAAAAGCGCAGAGAAGCCTTTGTTCTCTGTGGGAAAGGAAACCCCGCGAAGACGAGCCCCAGCTCAGCAGATGCCATTTCATGGTGCAGTTGTGCAAACCCCTCAGATTTCGTTACCAATAAACCGCAAGTTTCACGGCTTAAGTCAAGCACCAGCTCCTGCATATCCCCTACTTTCAGACGACATCTCAACATTGCAGCTTGATGGCCCACTTCTTGACAGACTTATCAGATTCCAGGAGAGAACAGTTCTCACTATAGGCACTCCAAACATGGCTAGCCTTTATCAGAGAGAAACAGCGAAGCTTAGCTTCTCCGTAAGATCGCACATTGTTTTCTAGTCTGTTGAATCAATACTGATAGTGCATTCTGTGTATAGCATCCATTCCTAATGCATGTTATTCAAACTATGACAGCTATCCACGACCGGTATCTTCTGGGCCACCCTGTCTCAGCAAAATTGGCTCCTGAGATTTGTTATCATTGGTCTCAAGCTGCAGCTTTATTGAATCGGAAACTATCTTCACCAATTCTACCAGGTGATCGTGATGCCATATGGGCCTGCGCCGCTATGCTCGGTGTCATCGCATTCTCGTCCATAGAGGCACAGCTTCCAGAAGAAGCCTGGCCGCTCAAAGTCTCAGAGAGTTGTGACCTCGACTGGGTTAGGATGGGCCATGGGAAGAAAGCTATTTGGAAAATCTCAGATCCCATGAGAAAGGACAGCATTTTTCATCCGCTTGCTCATGAGTTTGGCAAAGCCAAATTTTTTTCTCCAGAGACCAGATTTACATCTACAGGAATACCCCCCGCATTCCTCAAATTATATGACATTAACACCTCCTCAACCGGAGAGAACAACCCATATTATCAGGCTGTGCACACCGTACTTCGCCTGCTGTGCGTCGATTGTACTCAGTCCAATCTTGCGGACTTTATGGAATTCATAAGCTCCATAAATTCAGATTTTGAGATTCTATTACAGAAGAAAGATCCTCGCGCTCTCTTATTGTTGGCGATCTGGTTCACACAGGTGATCGACTTGCAGTGGTGGATGAGCCGGCGTGCAAAAATAGAGTGTCAAGCGATCTGCCTATACTTGGAGAGGTATCATTCAGATGAAAAAGAGATACATGAACTGCTGTGGTTCGCAAAGGTTCAATGTGGGCTTGTTGAATATGGAACTGCTGCATTTTGTGGAGAGATCTACAAAAAGGGCACATGGATGACCGCGAGTAAAGAGCAGGTATTGACTGGATGAAAGATTCCTTTTTTTTTGTCGGCATACGTATGCCAGCGAATCTTTACGCTATCTCAAGTCCTGGCCGCTTTCTTCTGAGCAGCTGCCCACTCCCTCGCGCTCTGCTTAACGCTCTCCTCGCCTTTTTCTCCAAAGACGTCAACGCCCCAACGCGCAGGGAAGTTGTACCTATGGTTCTTGTCCAGGGCATTAATCTTATCAAACGAGTCTTGAGGAAGAACGAAGTCTGCTTTTGCTCAGCCATTTGAAACTTTACGTGGATGTCAAAAACTGTACCTTGGAAATTGCTTTCTATACGCTCTGCGGTCACACTTTTTGGTAAAACAACTATGCCGCGCTGCACAGCCCAGCTGATTAGTACTTGAGCTGGCGTCTTACCAAGCTCTTTGGCAATACCAATAACGACAGGATCATCGACTCCTCGTGGCAGGTTGTAAATGTTGTTTCCCAACGGACTGTATGCTTGCACGAGGATGTTCTACTCATATCTGAGCATCAATTCCTACAATCCATTCGGGATACCCATACCTGTTTCTTATGCCACTCTAGAAACCCATCTTGCTGCAAATACGGATGCACCTCAATTTGATTCACAGCTGGAACGATCTTGGCGCTGCCAGAAATGTCTGAGCAGGATTAATTTGGAAAGTGAAGAGGGGGGAACTTACGTCTTCAACAAGGCCTCGATCTTATCCTTTGTGAAGTTACTAACACCAATCGTTCTAACTTTGCCCTTCTCAACTAGCTTCTCCATCGCCGCCCATGTATCAGCAATAGGCACATCAGCTATTTGAATGAGACCCGTGTCTGGGTCTGTAGGGAATAAGCCGTCGGATTTTGGGAAGGCGACAGGCCAGTGCATCTACGCTGTTGTCAGATTGTTCCTTCAGTTCTTGAAGACCACAACTTACCAGGTATAAATCGAGATATTCAGTGCCCAGGTCCTCCAGCGTCTTATCAAGCGCAACCTCCACTTCTTCAGGCGCATGCGACGTATTCCAAAGCTTCGAGGTCAACTATCACAATATCAGCTATCCGAATTCTTGTAGTAAACCAAATTCATCGCAATTTACAAAGACATCCTTTCTCGGCACGCCCGAAGCCTGGACACCACGTCCCACCTCAGCTTCATTCTGGTAACAAGTTGCCCCATCAATATGGCGATAGCCACCTTGCAATGCGACCTTCACGGCATTTTCAACTTCATTCGGCTTCGATTGCCAAGTGCCCAGTCCGACTGCTGGGATTTCGTAGCCCGATGAGAGGACAAATTTACGGTTGAGCGCCATAATTATCAGTCTGTTGCGAAATTATGAGGTTGATAGAAGAGTTGATGAAAGCGCGTAGAGAAGGTAGAGATAATGTAAACAGGAATTGAGTTTACCCGGGTGGCGTAACTTGCATGGGCATCCCAAATGTCCAAATGTACGTTGACATGCAGGAGATGCCGATTAGTGAGGAGGGGTTGCTTTTCCGAAGTCCAGGGTGCAATGCCGGATAAGCGAGCGGAAAAGTGACTTTTCTTCTTACGTGAGAGGCACAACATGTTATGTTCAGCGAAATTCGAGGATTGTAATTGGAAGTGATTTAGTTGAGCGTTAACATGTCCTGTCTGTGTCTTACTTTCTTCATTCTAATATGACTATGCCGGACCCCGGTCTGTTGCACTCATCAAATTATAGCTTAAGCACTTACACTTCTCTGGTCTAAAATAACACTACTAGCTTGGATATACATTTCACCCGGTACTCTTAGAACTTTGTCTTACTTTTAAATGTATCAGACTCTAAAGACACAGCTCCTGGGCCCGAATTCTTGGAGAATGAACTTCCCGGACAAAAACCCCGCTCGTTCATTATTCGTCGCCTATTTTCCGGCCAATGGATAAGCGACCATATACTACCCAGCCGGCTATATTCTTATGAGACACCTATCGCTTTATTCGAGAGATACATTAACTATGTACCGAGAACAAAAGGCCTAGTCTCGGTAATATTTTTCCGTTTACTGTCTGTTGGTATTACCATCCAAAGAAGTTAGTCTAATAACACTTTTCCGCTGCACCTCGGACAATATTACAATTGACAGATAGATTGTGCACATCGATGTAAGTGCGGCAAGCATGGAAAGCTTACCTACCCCTGTAAGCCACCGTACATATACATCGGTTCTACAGCTACTCAACCTCCGTCTCACCAGCTCCAATTCCAAAGCATTCTTTTCTTCCCTGAGTTCGACGATTTTCTCCTGGCCACAATGTCGACCGTCACCACGATTCAACCTCCTCAAATCCAAGATACGAAGCTTACAAGCTCTTCGATTGACGAAGATGAGGATATCTACACGATTAATGATCTTCTTATTCAACGCGCAACGCGATTGCCTGATATTTCTCTTTTGGCGTATCCAGCGACCGAGAAGGGAACTGATGATTATGAGGGCTTTACTGCGAGGGACTTGGATAGATTTGCCGACGAGGGGACAAGGGCGTATATTGGGTTAGGGGTTGAAATTCTTGTAGGTTTATTTCTGGCTGGGCTTTTGATTTACTCTTTGTTCTTGAATCCCTTTTGAATTTTTTTATGGCGTTTGGCAGGGAATATCTTGAAGGATTGGGTATTGTTGGAGCAGGGAAAGGTGGGAGTGAGAGAGTGTGCGCTTCTACTTGTGAGGGACTAGACTAGTTGTCTTAGTTTGGGGGTGCTGAGACTTCGTACTTTCTTTCACTCTGGGTTTGAGTTGCCCCTGCTCTGTGCAGAGTATGTTGAAGTTGCTTAAGAGATAAATTTGGGAATTGAGTGGCAAGATGTCATTAATTTCATTTCAAACCTATTTAGGTGGTTCAAATATCTCAAGTGGAGTGCAGACGGTTAATTTGCAAAACGTCTTGTTGTTGCCAGAATATTTGCTTCCTTACTAACCATAAGTATAGAAACATCACGAGCAAAAGGTCATCGCTCTCCTAGCACCTACAAGCCTGGACTATATAACCAGCATTTTCACCTTAACTCGTCTAGGCTACTCGATCCTACTCCTCTCCCCCCGTCTCGCAACAGAGGCGTACCTCTCCCTTCTTGAAAAGACAAACTGCACCCAAATAATCCACAGTTCCAACTTCACCCCGACAATCACATCTCTCAAGACCCAACACCCTGAAATCCAATCTTTCCCACTTCTCCCAAGATCAAAATACGATATTCCAATTCCGTCAGGTCCTTATTTCAAATCGCAAACCGATGGGAAATGGGCAAATGACAAAATAGCTTTTATAATCCACTCTTCAGGCTCTACAGGTCTTCCGAAACCAATCTTCCAAACGCATAACGCTGCTCTGATGAATTATTCAAGCGGACTAGGGTACCGAGCCTTCCTAACATTACCCCTCTACCACAACCACGGCCTCTCAACATTCTTCCGAGCCATCTACTCAGGCAACGAAATTGCTTTGTTTAATGCGAATCTACCACTTACAGGACCGAATCTTATTGCAGCTATGGAGAAACTGAGGCCTGGTGGTTTTCACGGGGTTCCGTATGCGCTGAAGTTACTGGGGGAGAGTGGGCGTGGTATTGAGTTATTACGGAATTGTGAGATTGTTATGTTCGGGGGGAGTTCTTGTCCCGATGAGTTAGGGGATAAACTTGTGGATGCAGGTGTTTATCTTGTTTCGCACTACGGAGCGTAAGTTCTCTCAATCCATCTCTCTACAGTTTGGATTTAAATTGTCCAATATGCTGATGATCGCTGGACGGCACAGAACGGAAATTGGTCAACTCATGATCTCCTTCCGACCACGAGAAACAGACAAGGCATGGAATTACGTCCGTTGTATCCCTGGAAAAGAAAAATTCATGAAATTCGACCCGCAAGGTCCTGATTCCTACGAACTGGTAGTTCTGGATGGCCTCCCGTCAAAGGTTGCCTCGAATTCAAACGATCCACCGAATTCCTTTCGTACCTCGGATCTCTTCAAACCACATCCTACCATTCCAAATGCATGGAAATATCTTGGCAGACTGGATGATCGAATTACACTCGTCAATGGCGAAAAGGTCTTACCTGTTCCTTTTGAGCATCAAGTACGATCTAATGATTTCGTACAAGAGTGTTGGATGTTTGGCGTCGGTTGTACCTTACCTGGGATTATGATTGTTCCTGCCGAGAACACCAAAGACTTGTCGAAAGGGGAAGTGTTTGAGAGGATATGGCCCTCGATCCAGCTTGCTAATGAGAGAGTGGAGGGATTCAGTCAGGTATCGAAAGAGATGGTAGAGATATTACCGGTTGGAACCGAGTTTCCTTGTACAGATAAGGGGACTATGATTAGAGCGAAGACGTACCGAAAGTTTAAGACTGAGATTGATGCCGTCTATAAGAGATTCGAAGAAGGGTCGTTAGAAGATGGTGTTGATAGGAAAGCTCTCAGTATTCCCGAACTCGAGAGTTTTCTATTAGATGCATTCAAGAATAAAATTGGGATCCAAGAATTGGACGTCGATACGGATTTATTTTCTGCTGGCGTTGATAGTTTACAAGCTATTTCCATATGGGGACTCATAAGAAGGGAATTAGATCTCGGTACAGGTTCAGTTGGTCAGAACATCGTCTTTGAATATCCGAGCATTAGAAGGCTGGCTTCACTACTTTATTCTTTGCGAACAGGAGAAGATGTGGAGGTTAAGGATGAGATTCAGCTTATGGCTGAGTTGATTGAGAAGTATTCGGATTTCCCACAGCATATTCCTGGTAATAGTGTCGTTGAGAAAGAAAGTATCGTAAGTACCCTCCTCTTCATTCTTGCTGCAAAGAACTAACTGATTATTCGTAGATTCTCACAGGAGCAACTGGATCACTAGGAGCCCACATCCTCTCGCAACTCGCTGCAAAAGAACAAGTCGAGAAAATCTACTGTCTAGTACGGGCATCATCTCCATCAAATGCAACAGAAAGAGTTCTCTCATCCTTATCAACACGTCTCCTCCCTCCAGTCTCATCACCAAAGCTAGTCTGCCTTCCAGCAGACCTCTCTAAACCAGATCTCGGCCTCTCAGCCACAATACTCGCCACTCTACGCTCAACGCTAGCAAAAATAATCCACTGCGCCTGGGCGGTAAATTTCAACCTAGGAGTTTCCTCCTTCGAATCTCACCACATCAAAGGAACCTACAACCTCCTCTCCCTCTGTCTCTCTACGACAACAGCCCAACCAGCATCCCTCTATTTCTGTTCCTCAGTCTCCGCAGCAGCAGGAACCCCCTTACCAGCCCTCATCCCCGAAACCTACATCACGAATCTCCAACATGCACAAAACATGGGATACGCCCGCTCAAAATTAGTAACCGAGTTGATGTTAAAAAATGCAGCTGAGAAGACAGGGATGAAGGTTGGCGTCTTAAGGAGCGGGCAGATTGTAGGGGATGTAGATAATGGTGTTTGGAACGACAGCGAAGCAATTCCATTAATGATCAGAAGTGCCGTTACAATCGGTGCTCTGCCAGAACTAGACGAGGTATTTCGAGTTTCCCCCTCTTACTTATCCTTCACAAAATTTTTCCCAGTTTCTTCATTCAAACTCAGCAAAATCTAACGCGAGACTTTAGAATCCATCTTGGTTCCCCGTAAACCTGGTAGCTAAATCCTTCCTCGATATAAGCGGTCTGAACACTCTCCAAACGCCCTCCCTCTCCCCCACTAGCTCCACAAACATAGTCCACCACATCCAAAACACTCACATCTTCTCCTGGACTAACTCCCTCCTCCCTGCCCTCCACGCCTCCGGACTCCCCTTCAAACCTGTCCCTATCAACCAATGGCTCCACCTCCTCAAGCACTCAAACCCAGACCCAACACTCAACCCAACGATTAAACTCCTAGATTTCTTCGAAGAGAAATATGGAGGTGAGAAACCGGCTAGGAAGGGATTGGTTTTTGAGACGAGGGAGACGGAGAGGGAGAGTGAGACTGTCAGGGAGGGTTTTGATGTTGTTGGGAGTGGATTGGTTGGACGGATGGTGGAGAGGTGGGCTGGAGATTGGGGTTTGAAAGTTTAATTTTTTTTTTTGATCGCGGAGGTTTTGTGTGTGGTTAGTTAGTTCTTTTGTATGTGTGGAGTTTTCGGGTTTTTGGGTTTTCTTTTCTGTATGCTGCATACGGACGGGGTTTTAGATCAAGTGTACTCAACGTACCATGCCTGTTCAACACCACTAGTGATCCGCTTGCAGACGGCCTATATAGCAAAACGGTGTTTCTTTTAAAATATCACAACATGAGCTTTAAACTTTGCTATTTCTTTTAGATAGAAAACATAGTAAGGCACCATCCTTTTTTTTAAAAAAAAAAGTTTCATAAACTTTATAGTCCTAATATAGTAAGTAGGTTAAACGATACTAAT
>JAJONI010000351.1:0-11523 GCA_022190145.1 Pezicula rhizophila
ATGCTAAAGGATAGGCACCTAAAATAAAGCTATATCTATACAAAATAGGGCATTTTAAGTGCTAATATATTAATCAAAAAGTGGTATGATATCAGCCTGGAGTAGTTAGTATAAATTTATAAATTTAGAAGGATTAGTAGGCCTAGGATTTACTAGAATAAAGATATACTGAAAGCACGTGGTTTCAGGTCGACACTGGCATTTAATTCAACTTAAAACCTAAGAACATAAGTAGGAATCAGGACAGAGAAACCAAACTGGTAGGTTCCTGTCCCCGTCCTTATCATGGACAAATTGTCTACTCTTTCAAGATGGTGCTTACAACTTGTTCAGTTGTGGCCCAAAGCTCTTCTGCAAGCTTGCCATTCTGACCATCCTCGCTAGGCGCCTCAAGCTTTCCAAACGGCACCAGATATCCGCCACCATACTTCTCCTTCTCAAGCCAGACTTTGGGGCTCGTGGCTGCAAACAAGGAGGTCCTTGCGCCATCTGCAGGACTTAAAGCTTGTGCCAGCCCCTCCAGCAAGACGGGTGCTGTATCTGTAACAAATTTTCTGGCGCCACCTACTCCTATGTTAATATTGTACTCGTTCAACAATTTTGGATGTTTAAGGTACCTGTTGCTATCCTGCCTGGATGCAGAGAGATAGATACAGCATGAATATCTTGAGCGTCTAAAACCTTTTGGAGTTGCTTCGCAAATAATACGTTCGCCAGCTTCGATAAACCTATAAAAATTCACAAATTCCTTAGTGAGTCTTAGAGTATATGAAAATGGCAAACTTACCGTAACGCGCTATAAATGTTTCAAGATCAGATGGCATTTTAATCTCAGTATTGAAACTGGCAGGTGAATCAAATCTCATCCCCGTTGGAACCATTTGATGATCTTCTGACGCTACTAACACGATCCTTACGCCGGGATTGACATCGGCAGTCTTTTTAAGGAGTGGAAGCAGAGTTGTAGTAAGGACAAACGGTCCCAGATGACTGCTCTAAAATCAGACTCATGATTTAGGCTGAGGGATTGCCACTTACTTGGTGGTGAAGCCAACAGATATTCCGTGAGAATCAAGTTCTAACTTCCGAGGGAGCAGAGCTGCATTGTTCACCAGAATGTCTAGTCTGTTGGTGCTGGCCATCAGCCTTTTCGCAGCCGCTAGAACAGCTGCAAGATCTGACATATCAACAGCGAAAGGGCGAAGCTGCCCAGCTTTTATCGAATCATCTTTCCGTCTCATCTCGTCTATAGCTTCTTGGGCCTTTATAGCGCTTCGTGCGCCTACATATACCATTGCACCCTTGACGGCCAGTCGGAATGCTGTTTCGAAACCGATGCCATCGAAAGAGCTAAAAGGGCTTTGTCAACTAAAAAATCCAGGCCGCTGGGGTATGAAGCAGCCATACTTTGCACCTGTCACCAATGCAACCTTGTCTGTCAAGTCGGGGATCTCCGAGATAGAGAACTAAGCTTTTGTCAGCTTTGGGATAGTGAACTCGAAGAATTCAGACATACTTCATCATAGTAAATAGGGGCTGGTCGAAGATCGGACATTGTGACAGAGAAACTGTTAATAGTGTTTTGAGTTCAGGAAGCGAGAGTTTGGTCAAAAAGGACTCAGTAGGTTGGTACAATCGACTTATAGTTTAAGCAAAAGAAGAGACACTTCGCAGAGAGCTGAGGTGCTGATCCGATCCCATTATATATTTTTTCACAGTGAGTTACATTACCAAGCTTCCTGAACACAAATTCGCAGACTGTAGTAAAGTTCTTGTCGTTGGTAATGAACGATTCATGCACGGGTATTACCCAGGGCGATGTCATCTCTAATTGGACGAATCGATAGTGTCATCGGAGAATACCCAGGGCGATCCGATGCCCGAGCTACTTTCTTATATGCGCAACCTATCTGATTCATTCACTGACTGAATATTCTCATCCGTCAAGGGCAAAGAAAAGAACAGTCTTTTTGGGGCAGGGCGAACCGTATATTTAGGTTACGACCACGAAGTAGCATTTCGCTGAAACTTGACATTCCTATTTTCCTCGGGTTACACGGAATGACGGCTAAACGTGCCTGTTGGACATGCACTCTCCGGCGGAAGAAGTGTTCTGCAGAGCAACCAAACTGCTTTCCTTGCAAACGGTTAAATGTAACTTGCTATGGATATGGAGAAAAACCACTTTGGATGGATGGCGGGGTACGAGAGAAATCGATATTGGTAGAGATTCAGGAAGGCGTGCGGGCGACAACGGATGGCCAACGACGGACACGGGCATTGCAGGCTGCTCAAGCAAGCAAAGACCGCCGTGGCTTGGAAGATAGTAAAATGTCTTCAGCCTCTAAGAACTCGATATCCGAGGGTCTCCACGAATCCTCTGAATCTGGGTTGTTCAATGAGACATTCTCCCCAAGTTCGCCAATCTCTCTTTCGAGCAAAGCACCAGTATCCCAGCTTCCATGGTCGTCTGACCCGCAGGTTGAGTCCTTTCTGCTGATGCATTACCTTGATACCGTATTTCCATTGCAATTCCCCTTCTATAATCCTTCGAGCTCGGAAGGAGGAAGAGGCTGGATCCTTCATTTGCTCATGCAAATTAAGCCCTTGTATGATTCTGCACTTGCTCTAGCCGCATATCACCAAGCAATGTCCGGATCTGGTAAAGGAGGTGATGGTCACCTAGCAAAGATCTTCACGGATCGGAATCGGTTTTATATTCTTGCTCTGCAAGGTCTACGACATCATCTCGGAGAATTAGTTGGCAAAGGCGAGACAGCAAACCGACTACAGCATAGTATCGAAGCCCTTGCTTGCATCACTCACTTAACCATGCTAGAAGTAAGATAATACTTTTCACAGAAATGTTTCCCCTGCTAAAACAATCTATAGGTTGCCCAAGGCGGCACTGAAAACTGGCAGCAGCACCTCATGGCAGTGCCCAATATTATTCCCTTCCTAAAGGTGTATTGCCCAGTCATGCAGCTCCTTACAGAACCATCCCGGGTCAAGGAGGCTCTGAGTTCTCAAGACCTGCAAAAATTTGAGACAGTGCGTTCCACGCTTTCATTTGCCGATCACTCCGCCATGATATTCTATAGTACCGTGTGCATCTGGTTCGATACTCTTGGGTGTGTTTCAACTGGTTTGGGGCCTCAATGCTTCGATATTCGTGCCGGAATTCTCGGAGACAATAGTAAGCTGCAGCTCCAGAATCTTATGGGCTGCGAAAACTGGGCAATGATTCTGATATGGGAAATAGCTGTGCTGATGGATTCAAAGCGTCGTCTATATGAGGGACATGTGCTTAAAGATCGGGATCTGAGATGTCGTACAGTCTCAATTGAACAGAGTCTCAAGCATGGCATTATTGAGCTTGACGCTAAGCTTCTCAATAACGAAGGGAATATAACGGTTCATAAAGTCACGTATGCGTTTGCGTGTGCGGCCCAAGTCTATCTGCAAGTTCTACTCCATGGACCTGTCCCGGAGCAGATGCAACAAGCAGTCTCCTCAACTCTCGCTGCTATATCTTCTCTCTCAGAAGCAGGGCTTCTTCGAAATGCTGTCTGGCCTTTCTGCATAGCAGGTTGCATGGCCAGCAAAGACCAACATCATGCTTTTTGTAACCTGGCTTCTGCTGGTGGGATGTGTAAAAGTGGGTCTATTTTTGGCACTTCTAGGAGAGCTTTTGAGGTCGTGACGACTTGTTGGAGGATTCGTGAACAGGAGGCTCGGAATTGCGATTGGCTTGATGCTATGGAGAACTTAGGATATCGTGTACTGCTTGTGTAAAGCTCACTGACATAAATTATCTATTCTATTGCTTGCGATGTATTTTAGATGTAGCATAACATATCCGTGGGCTTTTAGATGTGTTGAATTGTGATGGCCACACTCGCTTAAGTAGTGTACCGAAAGCTTTTGTTCTCCTTGTCAGTCAAGTCCAAGAAATCCATAGCATGTTCATCTCCCGTTTCTCCACCCAAGACCTGCATTTCTTTGACCCTCTGGCTATTTTCCCACCAACATACTATCCCATAGGCGATGACTAAAACCATACTGAAAGAATAGCAAAGCATCATAGCCACAATAGCTCCAGTGTAGTCAGGTGCTTGTTTTGCCACAAAGGTTTGAGGTCCAATTATATTTCCTACAGCGTAGGCAAAGTAATCCATAGCATTAACAGTTGTTTTCTTGCTTCTGCCAGCTGTGTTGGCTTGAAAAAGTGAAAGTCCAACTACGTAAGGTGCCTAAGTCAAGTCATTAATAGAGGATAAAATATACTAAAGGAGGTTACAAACCCAGTAGCCATAGAGCATGTATATTGAGATAAGCTGTGCAGTTGTGTTGCTACGCTCGGTTGCTATAACTATAATTAGCCGATTCTTGGTTCTAAATTAGAAGGCATAATGTTTGTCAGATGCTCATACTGTGAATGACAATCGTTCCAACAAGTGGAACCACCAAGCTAGCAACAGCAACTAGAGATCGGTATTTCCTAGTACGGCCAGCAAAGTAGCTGAATAATATTCCGGACAGAGTTGACATAACGCCTGTACAGTTACTGTGAGACATTATTCAATAAAACAACTTACGGAAGGAAATTCTACCTGTTGGTATGGTCATAAGTGATGCATTCTCAGAGGAAAACCCAAAAGTTGTTATTACGATGGTTGTAAACTAAGATACGGATTAATCATATGTCTCGAAAGAGATGGAAATGGATTTTGGAAAGTTGAGATGTTTGAGAACTCACCGAAATCAGGCCGCCATTGGGAATATTGACAGCTATAAAATAGAACCACAGGATCCAGTTCTTCCAATCCATGATCGCTTCACTGGCTTGATGCCACTTCCAAGTCGATGTGTCCATACCCAACTTTTCATCTCTCAGTCTCTCTACTGCAACAACCTTCTCCCTCTCCGAAATCCACCTGCAATTTTCTGGAGAATCAGGTAAGACGAAGAACATCAGAATTCCGTATAAGACAGTGAAGCCTCCGAGCGCAAGAAATATGTATTTCCATTTCGGAAGTGAGCCATGAGTTACGTGACCAAAGCCGTAAGATATGAGACCATTGCCAATCGAGGATGTAACAGCACAAATCACGGCTAGACGAAGTGGCTGTTCGGATTTCTTCCACCACATGGTACTGATAATGACCATAGCTGGCAAGTCACAGCATTGGAAAATCCCTAGGAAGAAACGGCAGATAAGAATCTGAGTAGCGTTTGTGCATGCTGCGTGGCACATCTCAACCTGAAAGGTTTTGCAACACAAGTCAACAAAGGTTACTCAAAAGGTCAAATCAGGACATCTTATAGAATATATATATGTTAAAGTGTACATACTATTCCCCAAAGGGATATGTTGATAGCAAGGTATTTTCCCGTGGGGAAACGCTGGAGCAGCCACAGGGTAGGAAATATCCAGAGAAGAAAGGCTACGGTTGATTGGTGAGCTCGCAGAATATAAATGTGTGTTTGGATCACATACCAAAATACATTATAGAGCCAACCCAGCTATACTGAGTTCCTGACAGATTGAGGTCTGTTCTCATACCATAAACAGCTGCTGTGCCTACCACAACTTTATCCCATCCGGAAAGTTGTAAAGAGACAAACAGCATTGGTACGAGACGCCAATCGAGTTTTCGTCTAAGGGTATCGCATTCTTCTTGTGTTACAGGGCGATCATCATGAGCAGCAGCAAGGATTCGAGCTGCTACGTCAAGCTGCTTCTCGTCCATAACTGCTGAGACGTGACCATTCCCAACGTCGACTACCTCAATTCCCTTCAAATCATCCATAGTGATGTGAAATTTCTTCAGTTCAAAGAGGTTGACCCCAAGTTTCCTTCCACCAGTCGGCTCATTGATGATTTATGGACTTGAAGGTCAGCATCAGACCATGCTTTATCTCTTGCATAGCGGGCTTTGACGAGCCAAGGGGACGCTTTTCGGATGTTGACGAAGTTAAACAGTGGAGAGATTTTCAATTTCTGCCTAGGAGAAGATAATGGCATGGTGATAAGGGCTCTTAGTTCTTACAATATCGGTTATATGTGAGGGCAAAGACGCGGAGTATCCTTGCGTATGCAGCAGTGTTCGTCAATCGCCGAAACTCCTCAGCCATCGCTTACGGCGTCGTCCGTTAGTCTAGACAGGGGTTATCGGAACATCGACGACAGCATCGTGGTAGTTTCGTATCAAGGTCTATCTCGAATATCATCCACTCACGAAGTCCGGCAAGACGGTCGATGCCGAGTTAATGCTATTACTATTTGTCAATTGCAGCAGACGCTGTTCACCTCTCCCGGATATCAATGGCGGCAGGTATCGCCCAAGTCCGAGTTTGATCTATGCGCAATGTGGCTCACCTAATATTTAATGCCGATCTTTCACTACTTCAAATAAATGATATAGTCTTATCTCTGGATATGTTACATTCTTGAAGTCTTTTTGGGTTTGCTAGCTCGACTTTCGCTGTTTCTCCATACCACACCCTATTTCATCATGCCAGGGCGGACGGACGATAACGTGGAAGGAAAGATCCGAGTCTATATAGGTAAGTCATTGACATACTCTCTATATCTGCTAATCTCAAAGCTGATAAGAATGGAGACCGTGGGGGAACTTTTTGCGATTGTATTGGCATTGTTCCAGGTCGGCCAGATATCATCATCAAGCTCCTGTCAGTGGATCCAGCAAACTACAAAGATGCACCAACGGAAGGTATTCGTCGAATCCTCGAGATTGCCACAGGTAAAAGTATTCCGCGAGGAACCAAGCTAGATACTACTGAAATCTGTAAGACGCTGTATAATAATGCAATTACACCGCGGTCATAAACTTATTGTTTTACCACAGGCTCGATCCGTATGGGGACTACAGTTGCTACAAATGCTCTGCTCGAGCGCAAAGGCGAACGTTGTGCAGTTTTGATAACGAAGGGCTTTGGGCAACTCTTAGAGATTGGACATCAGACACGACCCAAGCTATTCGATCTTCATATCAAAAAACCTGATGTCCTTTATTCAAAAAGTATTGAAGTTGATGAGCGTGTGACCGTCGATACAGCCCTTGCTGAAGACAAACACATCGGAACAGTAGTACAGGGTCTCAGTGGTGATCCTATACGCATTCTAAAACCTCTTGGTAAGTGAAATTTCGTGACTGTTCATAATAGTGTTTGGAATTCTATGCGCTACCGAAACCATTTGGAGATACGAAGTTATCTAGCTCTGGTGTAACCTTTCAATCACTTCAACGTAATCAGCCACTCGAACTTTAGAAATGGAGCTTTTGCAAGTCGCAATATCCAACGGCTATGCCACTTGACTCAAAACTAGGAATAATTGAACTGGTGATACGAATGCTGACACGTCCTTAGATGAGAACGAGGTTACAAGGGATCTTCTCAACTTGTTTGAAGAAGGATACCGTAGTATTGCAGTCTGCCTTGCCCACTCATACACATTCCCACAGCATGAATTGCAAATTGCTGAGATTGCAAAGGAAATTGGATTCACTCACGTTTCTCTATCATCGCAACTCACTCCCATGATAAAACTTGTTCCACGTGGCATGTCTGCTACTGCCGACGCATACTTGACACCAACAGTCAAGCGCTATATCGAGGGTTTCAGTGATGGTTTTGAGGGAAGTTTGAATTCATCTAAGACGCGTTGTCAGTTCATGCAATCCGATGGTGGACTCGTTGATTTTAAGCGTTTTTCTGGACTCCGTGCCATTTTGTCTGGCCCTGCTGGCGGTGTTGTAGGGCATGCAAAGACCAGCTACGATTACAACGATGGGGTACCTGTGATAGGGGTATGTTCCAGGGACAGTTTTTCATTTCCTGCTTGTAGGGATCTCTGAAGGAAGCTTTGCTGACTTAAAGACTGGCCAGTTCGACATGGGCGGGACTAGCACAGATGTTTCTCGATTCAGTGGAAAGTATGAGCATGTTTTCGAAACGACCACTGCTGGAGTCACAATTCAATCGCCACAGCTTGACATAAATACAGTTGCTGCTGGAGGTGGATCGATTTTGTTCTTCAAAAATGGTCTCTTGAAGGTAGGACCTGAAAGCGCAGGAGCTCATCCTGGACCGGCATGCTACAGGAAGGGCGGCCCACTAACCGTCTGTGACGCAAATCTTTTCTTAGGAAGACTCCTACCGGATTATTTCCCAAAAATCTTTGGAGAGACGGAAGATCAACCTCTAGACTCCGTGATTGTCGCTACTAAGTTTTCCGAGCTCGCAGCACAAGTCAATTCAAAAACAGGCAATGACTTCTCCCCAGAAGAGATTGCCGTTGGGTTCGTCCTAATACTACTCCTCTGCAGAACGAATTAATATCTAATAAGTTTATAGTTTTCTAAATGTTGCTAATGAGGGTATGTGCAGGCCGATCAGGTCGCTCACAGAAGGTCGAGGTTATGACGCTCGGAACCATCGCCTTGCGGTGTTTGGGGGAGCAGGAGGCCAGCATGCTTGTCTCATAGCAAGGAATCTCAACATCAGCACCGTAATTATTCACAAGTATTCATCAATTCTCTCTGCTTACGGAATGGCTCTTGCAGAAGTGGTTCATGAGTCCCTTGAACCCAGCTCTGAAATTCTCAGTACAGAGTCATTACCTCGAATTCGCCAGCGTCTCTCGTCTATCGAATCGAAAGTAAAAGATGAGCTTTTGGACCAAGGCTTTACGGAAGACAACCTGCGGTATGAGAAGTTTCTTAACCTTCGGTACCAAGGAACAGATACGTCGCTTATGATCATGGAGCCTGTGAGCGGAGACTTTGAGAAAGCCTTTCTCGAGCACCATCTTAGAGAATTTACTTTTACAGTCCCAGGCCGACCAATACTTGTCGATGACCTGCGCGTTCGTGGGATGGCAACTGACGGAACATCCATCAAGGAAACAAACATAGCAAAGAACATTTCAGCGGCAAAAATGAGCACCACTGTAGTGAACCCATTAACCGCAGAGACACATACCCAGGTTTACTTTGAAGAAGGTGGCCGGGTTTCAACTCCTGTATACATGCTAGACGCTCTTCCCAAAGGCGTTACCGTCCCCGTAAGCTTAGAATCTTGAGTATTTAGTGTATCGTACTGACTCATCAGGGACCTGCAACGATATTAGACGCGACTCAGACAATAATTGTTGTACCTAATGCATCTGCCTTGATACTTGAGGAGCATGTCATTATTGATGTTGGTGTAAGTACACCGAAGAAAGTGAGCGCTGATGTAATTGATCCGGTGCAATTATCCGTGTTCGGTCATCGATTCATGAGCATCGCCGAACAAATGGGAAAGACTCTACAGAAGACAGCTGTTAGTCTTAATATCAAAGAGCGTCTAGACTTTAGTTGTGCTATATTTGGCCCTGATGGTGGACTTGTAGCCAATGCACCTCACGTACCTGTCCATCTGGGAAGCATGCAGAATGCCGTCAAATACCAGCATGATGCCAACTTTGGAACCTTGAAGCCGGGTGATGTTTTAGTAACTAATCATCCTGGTAAGACTGTTGCTTTTTACAATTGATCATTCATGGTAACTGACTTCGCTCTTATAGAGGCTGGTGGCACTCATCTGCCTGATATTACAGTCGTAACACCTGTGTTCAATAATGAAGGAAAAGAAATCATCTTCTATACGGCATCCAGAGGACATCACCGAGATATTGGCGGACTAGGCGGTATCTCAGGTAATGTCAATTGTACCTCTGTAGAACAAGAAGGCGCACTTATAAAGTCCTTCAAGTTAGCATCACAGGGAATTTTCGACGAGGAAGGTTAGTCAAAGCAGCTGCTTTCAAGGTTCTCCGATATTAATCTTTGAGCAGGTATCACTAAAATATTAGTGGAGGATCCTGCACAATTCCCGGGATGTCTAGGTTCGAATAGTATTAACGATAATTTGTCCGATCTCAAAGCCCAGATAGCCGCCAACCAACGTGGATCCCTCCTTATTGATGAGCTCTTTGTTGAATACGGTACTAAGGTCGTCCAGTCTTACATGGCAGCCATACAAAAGACAGCCGAACTTGCCGTACGAGAATTCTTGAAGAAGGTGGCTGCATCAAACCCCGGCCCTCTCAAAGCAATAGACTTTCTGGATGACGGCACTGAAATCCATCTTGAAGTTCGCATCGACAAGGATACAGGCAGCGCTGATTTTGATTTTACCGGAACCGGTCCCGAGAGTTATGGCAATCGAAACGCACCTCCTAGCCTGGTCTATTCAGCAATCATTTACGTTCTAAGAGCGATGATTAATGAAGATATACCGCTCAATCAAGGCTGTTTGAATCCAATCAATATCATTATCCCAGAAAACACAGTACTTTCACCTTCATCTGGTGCTGCTGTCTATACCGGCAATTCACTAACAAGTCAACGGGTTACAGATGTCGCCTTCAAAGCGTTTAAAGCTTGTGCGGCTAGTCAAGGCTGTATGAACAGTGTGCAGATGTACGGTGGTAGCAAAGCTAAAAAGGGCGAACCATTTGCTGGGTTTACCTTCATGTATGGTGAGACTCTCTGCGGGGGCTCTGGAGGTGGTCCGACATGGTCAGGAACTTCAGGAGTTCACACAGTGAGTGACCATTTATATTTTCTTCGCAAAATTCTACGTTCTAAGATGTCCAGAAAGGTTTGACGGTTCTTGGTGTTTCTTTATTCTTCAACATATGAATCGGCTTCGCTTAGCGAGTTTTGTTGGATAAGCGACGGCGACGATTAAGTCGAAATGAGTCTGACTTAAATTATAGAATATGACTAATACCCGCGTGAGTGACTGCGAAGTCCTCGAAAAGAGGTATCCTGTTCTCGTCAAACAGTTTTCACTTCGCCCAGACTCAGGTGGCATAGGCCTCCATCCGGGAGGCAATGGTGCAATCCGAGGTTTCCAAACACGTGCTCCCATGACATTCTCCCTCAGCTCCGAAAGACGCGTTCATAGGCCGTATGGAATGGCAGGTGGCGGCCCAGGGAAGAGTGGTGTTAATCTAGCTATTCTCAAAATGGAAAATGGGAAGGATAGGGTTGTAAATGTTGGTGGTAAAGGCATGATCGAGTTGAAGTGTGGGGAGATGATTTATGTTCATACTCCGGGAGGAGGTGCATGGGGTGCGCTACCTTCTGATATACCGAAACCTAATGGTATAGAGGTTCAGCATGTTGAAATTCTAAAACCGAAGGAACAGTATTGGCGTGGGACTGGGAGTTTGCATAACTTTGCTGCTACCCAAAATGAAGGTTGATTAGCTTAGTGAAGAGGTCAGTATCAGTAACTATCAAATTAGTTAGTTAAAGAAAGTGTATTGATACTGTTGAAACTTGCTTCCGCCCTCTGTCGATGTGACGAGGGTTACTAAATGGACTGAAGATAATGCTGAATAAGAGGATATCATATTAATTGGTCTGAATTGAAGTAACTCATTTGATGTTTTAGTAAGCCATTCCATTCGAGTAACTTAGTTTAGGCGATCTATTAGTATAA
>JAJONI010000351.1:11533-26660 GCA_022190145.1 Pezicula rhizophila
TCTCTTAAAAAGCAACATTTACCGTATTACGCACTAAGAATAACCCTAACGATTGATAAAGTATCTACCCAATGGCGCCATGGAATGGCGATCACCAAAGTCCAGTCATCCCACTTATGGTATCTCCACTTTATAACATCCGGATGACAAGAGGCGAGAACCTGACGTTGATGTTTACTACAGGTTATACATCATGTCTTCAGGCCCTCATCAGCACAGTAGGGGCCTCAACAGATCTAACGTAACAGCATGTTTACGCTGTCGACAGAGAAAGCAAAAATGCGACTTGAAACTACCGGTGAGATCTCGTCAGACCCAGAAGCCATCTATTTAGATGGCGGGGAAACCAGCTAACTGTTATGAAGAGATGCAAGCCATGCGATAAAGCAGGAATTGATTGTGTTGGGTACGATGCTGTGACCAGGAAGCTTGCTCCTAGAAGGTAGGGACAGGAATATTCTCATCAAAATTAAGAAAATCCGGCTTTCTAACTCAAGAGGTATAGCTACATTCATAGTCTCGAGGAGCGAGTTGCTTGGCTGGAAATACAACTTGAGAGGCATGGAATTCATGATATAGACTCAGTCGGAGCGGTTAGCCTCCGAGAAAAAGATCGTGAAGAACACACTTTTCAAAGTATTACGAGGAGACCAGTCCCCGAGAACCTCCTTGCTGCAGGTGTAGATGTAACTGGCGAAAGGTTGTCAGATCATCTGTATCTAGGCTCGGGAAGTGGTATCTCTTTCACCCAGCTATTTCTTGCAGAATTGACGTGGGATGATACTACGAATGGATTATCATCTTCGGACCAGGAATCGACTGCTAATGGACAGAGTTATAGATTATTTGAGGCACCGAAGGATCTCGAATCATCCCCCATATCCCTGCCAGAAAAAAGTGTGGCTGCTCATCTAACAACTATTTTCTTTGAGCTTGCCAATTTTAGCTTTCCAATTCTTCATGAGCCTAGTTTCCGCAAGCAGTTAGAGCTCGCTTACAGTAACCAGGAAAGGTCCAATGAAGGCGAGATAAATGTCGTCAGCCAAAGAGCCTTATTTTCTACATACATGGTGTTTTCGATTGCCCTGTTGGCACTGCAGAAGAGAGATGCAGCAAGTGTTTCGACACCGCTTTGTGAAAGATATTATGCGGCGGCCCTTCACTGCCTTGACAAGACCGGCTTGACGCCAAATGTTGAGAGCGTGCAATCTTTACTTCTCATTGCCAATTACACGTATCTACATCCCAGCTTCTTGGGTACCTGGAAAATTGTCGGGATGGCTTTACGTCTTGCAGTGGAGCAAGGACTACATCAAGATCCAGAGCCAGATAAAGTCAATGCTCTAGTGTTAGATACAAGGAGACGAGTTTTCTGGGTTGCATATTCTATGGATAGGAATGTTGCTTGGTTCTTGGGAAGGCCGTTTGGGTTGGCAGATGAGGCAATTGATGTAGAGGTAAGTTGTGAATTCTGCTAAGACCCTGATTGTGGTATTCACAAGGATCTAGTTTCCATCGCCTGGACTAGATGAGAATATTACCGAGGATGGCATCATACGTACTGGGCTTGATCCACCAGGGAAGAAGATTTTCAGCTTACACTACTTCCGCTACCGACAACTGCAGTCCGAAATGTATTGTATCCTCCACCAACGTCGACCCAGCGTATACTTATCAATTGACTACATAGCATGGCAGCAGGATATGCTAGAAAGACTCGACCAGTGGCTCTCATCGACGCCACGAGACATGGCACCAAGCTATATTGCTCCTCCTGAAGTTTTACATCTCTCCTATTATCAAGCCATAATATTCCTCTTCAAACCATCTCCATTTATCCCGAAACTTAACGAATCGTCGATGCTGTTGCTGGCGCAAGCCGCATCCCGCATCATTGGCCTCTACAGACAATTCCACCGACAAAATAAATTAAGACTCTTCTGGCAAGCTGTTCATAATTTGTTCGCAGCGGGGACGACGCTTCTATACTGTTTTGGTCACTCAGCAGCGGTTCAAAAGAAAATTACTGTACAGTCTGTTGAGTCGTCTATCCACGCATGTGCTACGGTATTATGGGCCATGGTTGAACGATTCCCTTCTGCTAAGCGAACCAGGGATGAGTTTGATACAATCTCATCTAAAGCCCTGGCTTCTTTTAGGGGGGTATATAACACGCAGAAGCAATCCGAAATCGAGGATGGGATATCTGATGGATGCTCTAGCGGTAATAGAGGGAGTTCTGTGAATCATGCTACGAGCCCTACCTTTACTCATGCACGCAACGACGACACTATAGAAGCGCTAATCGATTTATCAAGTCTACAATACGCCGAGATACCGCCGGCAAATGTGACCTCGCCTCCAGCTCGACTTGCGGTTGGTGAAATGGCGGACCAACAGATTTTCTCCCCGTTAGTCAATAACTTTGAATGGAGCAATACTCATTTGAGTGGCGGGAACCCAGCAGGCATAAACGGAAATCTTGCCTTGGGCAATTTAGACGCGTCTACGGATCTTCCATGGGTTTGACGAATGACATGATATTTGAGTAGGACTATTTTCTTGCGATATGGAGTTAATTAGCTTGTTTTATTTTGGGCTCGTTAAGGAGAATATAAAAATAATAGTTGAACTGCTCGGCAAGAGCTCATTTTGATCAGTACTGTTTCATTAGGTTGATAGGTCGCTTAAATTATACAGGTGAAGTGAGTAGCTCATATGAAGTGATTTGCTCGAACGGAGCCCGTTATTGGAGCCAACCAGGCCATTCAAGCGTACGGCCTCTATCTTTTTTCCCAGATGGTTTCTTACCAGGCAACCAATACAGTAGGCTTATTTGTACATCTGAGAACCTCTAGTTTTAAATAGACGCCCTTCCCTTTTTTTTATCTTCACAAAAAGACGTAAAGTGTTCGATTGTTTTAGTTCTTTAGTCTGTCCAACCAGACCTGTTATGTCGAAGTCGGCACTGTATCTTTTCTGCGGTACTATACTGATCCTAGTTGGTGGTGATAACAAGCTGACATTGGGTGCGGGGATTTGTGATACTTAAGTAGAGGGATGAACCTTACACGATGACTGGCACCCCTGTACCGCCATAGGAGTTGCTTATTACAACATCAGAAAATTGTGGTTTTGAAAAATGTTTAAAACTTACTGTACTTTAGTGTGTTAATTAAAGCAAATCAGCCTATGAGAATCTTCACCTTACCGTAAGAAATCATTGTGTTGCAGTTGTGATGTTCTGTTTTGGGAATTTACCTCCGGTCAGTTAACCGTGAAGGGACCCCTGGGTAGCTAATAAATAGCCCGTAAGCTTCCTAACCCCTCCTCAACTGCTGCGCCGCATGAAATTATTGAATATTTCTTTGTACAAACATCGACGAGCGAGGCTGTAAATCCAACTTCAGAAACAGAGAATTCCAACAAGTTTATGGGGAAATTTACGACAAATACTATGGAAACTCCAAAATTTGAGTTTGTGAATCTGGATGGACCTGTCCAGGAACGAGGTGCAGCCTATCGAAAGCAGGTAAGAGTGAGCTCGATGCGTGCTTTTCGCCGAAAGGAGCGCCTCGAAAGAGCTGAAAGGCATCAAAGAAAGAATATGACTGGCCATACGTCTCATGTCGATTATTTACAGCCGAGCAGTACACTTTTTGTCTGTCCGGAAGGTGTTAGGCTTCATCCAACAGTACTGGAAGCGACCCCAAGCTTTGGTTTTCCTAATCAAGAGGACGACGAAGCTTGGTATCCTAGCTCTAAGACCAGCCAGAAAGATCTTGGCAGGCAATGGACAAACACTGATCTAGTCAGTCTGGATCCTTGCAATATGAAGTTAATTGGGCTTAACCAGAGCCAACACCAACTACTCGACCATTGTAAGCACCATAATCTAACTCTCAGGTCACAAACCTAACACTCAGCTCTTAGTCCTTTCAGTTATTGCTCCAAGACCCTTTAAATTCACAACCAATCAGGAAGAAAATCCGATTGGCTCTTCATGGATTCGCCAAGTACTTCAAGATCACATTCTTTTAGAAGCAACACTATTTAACGCTTCCGTACATCTTGACGGTCTTCATAAAAGACAGGCAAGCCCTATTACACTACGTCAGAGGGGAGAAATCATCCGGACTGTGAATAAGACGCTGGAGACCCCGGAAAGAACTAGCGACTCAATTATCGGAGCTATAGTATTGATGGCATGGAGTGGGGTATGCTTACTCTTCCTATAACTTCCTACTCCATCCTAATTAAGTTTCGATACATAGAGCTACAATCGTGACATTCAAGAGATGAAAGTACACATGAATGCATTGGTACAATTAGTGAGAATGCGGGGAGGTTTAGAAAACCTGGGATTTAGTGGGATTTTGCAGATGCTCATCACCCGGTACCTTTTTCTACTCTAAGCTCAGGTCATTATTTACCGCTAACATAAGCAAAGCTTGGATCTCATCACCGCAGCGTTAACAATGTCAAGCCCCAAATTCTCGCTTTCAGTCAAGTCAAATTCAAATCCTGTTGGCCCTCCTATACATAGTATCCTCCGTACCAATTGCAAGTTATTAGAGCTTGTAGGACCAGTCCTCGATCCTCTCCCTACGATCTTTCAAGAAATACGACAACTTGTCAGTATGCAAGATGACTTCGGGGCTGAAGTACCAAAAGATGGTCTTGTGTTCTTTGGAAAGAGTAGATCGTCAATCTGCCATAGGTTATTATGCTCCACAAAAGCTGCCTGTGTCCCAAATCCTCCTCAAGATGGAGACAGAGGCCATGAATATCTATACGAACCCTGTCGAGTTGCGGCACTTATTTTCATGGAGTATCTATTTGCCGGACATGTTCCGAAAAAAGAAATTCTCAGATATTTCGGTCTTCAGTTGATAATGGCAGATTCAGAGGCAATAAAAGCTCCTGGTGTTCAGAAATCATGGGATGAAGATTGGGTGTCTTCTAAGATTATACTCTGGGTGTACTTCATTGGTGGTTTGGCTCTCTCAGATGTATTGGAGGTACCACACTTTGCAACAAAAATTGGTCGATCGATGGCAATCTTGGGATTGAAGTCTTGGCCGGAGCTTGAATATTGCTTATCGGAGCTCGCGTGGACTAGCAAAATGCACGATGAAGCTTGCGAGGAACTTTGGCAGGAAGTTCAACAATCCCTGGCTAGGATGACAGTATCATAATTCTCATGATTGTATTAATAGAACCGCCTGGATACCGAAAGAGCCGTAGATGCAAGCTCTTCAAAGTCATCTTAATTTCTTTCCGCAGGATTTTGGAAGGTGCTGGATGGGCTGGATCAATAGACTATGCCTCGAAGCTTGCGTAGGCTCTTTCAGCTTCATCAGTACTTGCAGATGATCATGACGTAGCTGACTAAGGCACAGCAACTGACTTTGGAGCTTTGCTACATAGGGAAGTCAGTAGGCTTGGCGTTTTCCAAGGGTCGAAGTTCAACGTCTGGTAAGCGATCTAAGCCCTCAACTCGAATTTATCAGGGTATGCAAGCGACCACTTTTACTCACAACAATAGCTAATGAGGTTTAGTGCTGGCATAGAAATCAAGGCAATGTGCATTCTCTCAGAGATTTCCTGCTCGGCTGAATATGCTGCTTTCAGAATTTGGTTACCTTGGCCTACGCATCTTTCAAGGATGCAAATTTCCACACCCTGTAATGGTACGTGATGCCCTTTGTCGAGATAGAAGCTTTGGATGTATAAAAGTCGTGGGAGATCTCTCCATACCTGTTAATGATAAATCTCATTTTCAAAACAATTTGATCGCCATTTACAATTAATGTTTAATCATTCTCGACCATTCCGTACAGCTACGATGCGTCTGTTCAACATTATCCTCATTGCCCTAAGCTGTAAAGCGGCATCAACTTATTCCTCAGTTATTCCATCGACAAATATTCCCATAGTTCCTCGTGATGCAGCCCTGTGGCCAAGTCAATCATTCAAGACTCTTCCAGATGCTACCCCACCTGTGTTTAACATCTCAAAGTCTGGAGCACCTCTAGCGACGGGCAATATACTGTTTACACCGATGGCTGGTAAACCCGGAATAGTAGATACTGCAGCTCTAATAATGACAGACACTGGAGAACTGATCTGGACTAGCCCTAGCGGAAATTACGGCAACTTATTCATCCAGCATCTTGACTCGAAGCCCGTTCTACATTACTGGACTGGTGGTACTGACGGATTCAATGGATACGGGCACGTTTCCATCCTGGACGAAACATACACAGAGATTTATCGTGTCTGCCCAGAGGCTCAAGCTGTCACCCCGAATAACAAACAATTCCCCTGCTTTGGCGACGTCCACGAGTCTTTCATTACAGAACGGGGCTCGATCCTAGTCACGATGTATAATATCACGACTGCTGATCTCTCCTCTGTGACCAACAGCATCGAGGAAGGTTGGGTATACGACTGCATGTTTTTCGATATCGACATTAAAACAAACAAGACCTTGTTCCAATGGAGCGCACTCGAGGCTGGCATTCCAATTGCAGATTCAAAGGCACCTCTGGGAAATAAACAATTTGGTAATGGGACAGAGAATAACCCCTATGACTATTTTCATATCAATTCAGTCCAAGCTGTTGGTGACGGGTATCTTGTCAACGGTCGCCACATGTGGACTTCTTATAAGTTGGACTCTGCTGGTAAGATTGAATGGCAAATCCAGGTGATTACCCCCCCTTACACTTGTACGAATCATAATGCTAAAAAATACTTAGGGCGATACAGGAGGTGACTTCACTCTACCAGAAGATGGACACTTTGTACGAAGTCCCTCGCTGATAAATAAATCACCACCCACAACTAATACTGTAACAGGCATGGGAACATCACGCTCGAGTCCAAAACTATACAGATACTGATGTCATTCTTCATTATATGAACAACTTCAACGCAGCAGATATTTTCAACGGCAGTCATCAAACCGAAGGATTAGAGCTGCACCTCAATCTAGTCACAAAGACAGCCACCGTCCTCAAGAACCTCGTCGATAAGAATGAAACTATTTTCAGTGATGCTCAAGGTACTTTTGATCCTCTGCCAAATGGGAACACCTTTATTGGATACGGACAAGTTCCTGTGATGAAAGAGTTTGGTCCTGTTGGGGATAATGATGTTCGGATGACTATTCGATATGGCTTTGATGATAATACGGGACTGGGGGCCCAGTCATATAGAGCGTATAGGCAGGAGTGGGTTGGTACTCCTGCTGTGCCTCCTGTTGCTGTTGTGGATGGGGGCGTTATGTATATGAGTTGGAATGGAGCAACGGGTATAACAAGTTGGGAGATCTTTTCTGGGGAGACTGAGGATGAATTGGAGATGCTTGAGATGGTGAAGAGTACTGGATTTGAGACAATTTTCCAGCTCCCAGATGGATCTGATGGGTTCGTTAAGGCTACTGCTTATCGCGGTAGTGAGAGTCTGAGGTCTACAAATACTGTGGCTGTTGCTTAAGATTAGCGTAAGGGTAAGAATAGGTGTTCGGGGAAGATATTGGGGCAAGGAAAAATGGCTGGGTTTCTTATGTGAGCATAATTGTTGTATTTCTGTGAGTTTCGTATACAATCCATCTAATGCTAATGTGTTGCGCCCAGCTGAAGTTGGACGAACTTCCTCTGCTTCCGCAACAATAATCCACTATATGTATAAGACCAATTACTACGATCCTATTAGTCTTTTAAATTAAATACTATAATTCATTTCAATTAGGAGCTCTGCACCTATACATATATTCAACAATACAAACTTTCTCTACTAGTTAATCATGCTCGCTTATCAGCGACAACATATGTATGAAGGGAGCTTTCGCCATTCCCAAATTTCTCGTATTGTACAAGACAATCAGACTTTATTAATGCCCTTACCTCCTTCCCTATAGTTCAAAGCTTGCACATGATCACTTTCGCTTCCGTCATCTGCTACAGCATCGATAACAATTACTCTTTGTTTCATTTTCGTCCTCCGCTCCACAAATATCATAATGGAAACCCAGATGGCGAGGCAGGTACACACACCAATCATAGCGTACATTCCGCGCTATGGAATCGAAGACGCAAAGTTAGCTTGGCTGTCTATTTGAAAACCCTTTTTTTCCCAAAAAAAAAAGAAGAAAAAAGAAAGAAAAGAAAAAGGAGCTGAGTGGCGGAACCGAAATCAAATAACTTGAAGCCAATTTTCGTGGAAGTTGAGGGTTGTCTTACAGTAAAATACGGGGCCATATCAGCAGCATAGAAAATAAGCGGCCACCAAACCTGGAACAAGTTCCCACCGAAATTCATGGTCCCGATAAGAATAGCACGAAACGTATCCTCCTCGTCTCGCATTGTGTCATTAGCCCAAGCGAAGAAAGTAGCTTGACAAGCATAAATTGTACCAGCCCAGTAATAAGCACCAAAAATGCCGGCCTCGGTCGTAGACGGTGCTAGAATAATAGCAGAGGAGACGATACCAGTGATGGCAATATAGTAGCCGGCCATCCATCGCTTACCAAAGATATCAGTTACAGTGGCCCAGATAACGGTGGATACGATGCCTGCAGCTTGTACGCCAGTTGGATAGTTGTTCAGTTGGTAGACGCTATATGTCTTATTCGGGGACGATTTCATGTAGAGGGTTAGTAGACTGTTGCTGCTGGCTGCTTCCGAGCAGTTGGTTATAATCCACAGAAGCCCGAAGGAGTAGAAATACCAGGATGTGACTACACGTTTTAGAAATTGCACTGTGAGGATTGGCTCGCTGGTTACTGTGGGAACTCGTGCTTGAGCTAGCTCTTTCTCTTCGGCGGAGAAGTATGGCGCTTTGGTTGTGGATGGCGTATCTGGAAAGAGAAAGAACCCATATGCGGCTACAGGGAAAGTTATGATCCCGTCGATCTATATAATAAGAAGAAATATTTGTTAGCCCTTTAATTTTGACTGTGGTCACAGAATATCTGAAATGGTAAAAGGAGTGGAATGGCTTACAATAAATAACCACCTCCAACCAGCAAGACCTCCTAATCCGTTCATAGACTTATAAATACCGCTTTGAAGAAAGCCACCGAACATACCACCTGCGATCCCCGAGGCGGTGAAAATACCACTACGCTTTCCCAGCTCCTTCTCAGTGTACCAAGACCCAAGAATGTAGTGCGTTCCTGCAAAGATACAGGATTCAAAGTAGCCTTGGAAGAGCCGAATGACCATTAGATGATGTGGACGCTTAGCTGCTGCGTTGCACATGGTGAGAGACGCCCAGATTACCATCATGGTTGGGAAGAAGATTCGGGGGTTATATCTGGATAGCAGGGCATTGTTCGGGATGATGCCACTTTTAGTTGGTAAGCCTATGATGATTTTGGGAGTAGAATTGGAGGGCGAAAGGAAAATCATGAGGTGCATACACTATGTAACCAACTGAGTAGATGGTAGTGACGACAGTCAATTGATTCCCTTTGAAATTGAGGTCTTCTTTCATGCCGGATACATAAGCCTGAGACACATTTGAGCGATCAAGGTAATTCCTAATTGCAAATGTTTAGACTAGAACATAGTCCTTTTCTATTTCGATGATTGATGGATGTGCTCATGAGGGCGTAGTGTAACTTACATGAAATAGGCCATGCAACAGAATGTCAGTATAAAAAAGTCGAGCTTCCGGACCAGATTTCTCTCCAGCTTGGTAGTAGTGCCATCTTTGAAGTACTCTTTAATCTTTGCAAGAGCCATGATGTCTAGGTAGCCAAGGTGACTGCACAACTACGTGGAAATTGATTGGTGAAAAGGGTCAGACAACAGCCTCCGTTGTAACGAGAGAGTGTTGGTTTTGAAATGGGGAGAAAGGAAAGGGTTAAGAGAATGGTATTGATCTTCGACAATAGATATCATTGCCGCCTCTATCTGATAGTGATATCAACTCCTATGGTTGTTATCGTTAGCGAGAGGAGCTCAACACCCTTCGCAATCATCCAATGAAATTGCTTGGATTGATACCCCATTATTCTACCAATAGGCTAGCATTGGCCCTGTGTGCCTCGACCTCCGTGTGGGGAAGATACGTATTCTAAGACGAAAAGGGGAAGCCGCATTTTAGTTGTATGGTTTATCGTGGCTGCTTCTGCCCTCAGGGGGGTGGGAAGCGGAGCTCCTCCCTCGCTTAATAATGGTGGAAGCTGGGCGACGATAAGCTGGCAAAATCATTCCACTCATTCTCCAGTGCGCTGGCGAGGAACAAAGTAAGTTTCTTCAAGCTCCAAACAAAAGAGGGAAAATTCGACTCACAAGGTTTCAGCAAGATAACGATAGTCTACTAGTTTGTTCTGTCAATGATATTTACAGGTAGCCGCAGCTGTTACACTACGCAGAGACACCTTGTTTCATTTGGTTCATTTGGTAAAATTCTCCTTCTCATAGCTTTGGTTCGTCGATTCGAAATGCATCTATCTCTAAGATTACTCTGAGCCTTACCAATGCCGATACAAGCCAATTTTGATGGATCATAATGTTATGTGCTGTTTAGATTATATGGACAATATATGATAGAGCTGGATTCAGAGTTGTTTGTGTAAGTCAGTAAAGAATAGTATATCTTGTTCCTCACGTATTTATTGACTTGAGCTGTGTCCCAAACCTGACTTAGCCATTGCACCACTTATAAGTAAGTCATTGGACAATTGAATGGCAGTAGTGATTCAGTATTATTGTATGCGCCAAAGATATCTATGCATCTCCTATAGCACACGTCGGAAACCCACAAATGAAAAAAGGTCGAAATCCAAGTATGCCACATAATACTTCAATACCATAGCGACATAGCCTATCCATCAAGCCTTAATTCCCGGTACAACATACTTAACCCTAGGAACACCATCAAACTTCCCCAAACTCTTATGGCCCTCGGGATCCGGATATTCTCCATCAAAGAAATCAGCATGTTTCTTATCATCTTGCGGTCTATCAATATCAAAATCCAATCTCTTATATCCATGCTTCCTAGCATCGAGATAATCGGCCATACAAAAGACCCTATCATCAACAGGCTTATCCATACCCATTCTTTGCAGCAAAGGCGAATTTTCAATCGGTACTAGTTCTCTATCATCAGCTGGACGAGCGAAATAGATAACACCAATACGCAGAAGATGTCGTTGGTCCTCGGGTGGCTGGACTACGCGATGGATTGTGGCTTTGAAGAGACCTCCGGTCAAGAGTTCGAGCGCTTCTCCGAAGTTCACAACTAGAGCCTTTGAGAGATGTTCAACCCATTTGAATTTGCCATCTGTGTGGTCTAAGACCTGGAGAGCTGAGATCGGTTGGGAGAATAGAAAGGTCCACGTTCCCCAGTCGGTGTGGCCGGAGAGGAAAATATCGCGATACTTTTCGCTGTCCTCTTTTGAGCGTGGAGCGCAAAGCATCTAGACGTTGTCATTAGTTGATGCCGATGAAGAGTGAAAAACGGTGAGTACTAACGTATCGAATATACTCCGTTTTCGAACCACCTTCCGCATGTGTAGCAAGAACAGCCTCCTCAGGAACTTCTAATATCATAGATACCAAGATAAGTAGTTTTTTGAGGATGTTGGTGCGTATGAACCTCATCACCTCATACACCTCCTTAAGATGCGGTGTCAGAATCTTGGGGTGACTTCTGTTTTTGGGATCATGGACGAGAATATTGTAATGATCCAGTTGCTTGGGAAATCCACCTTTATGGCCTAAGGGTCCTGCAGGCTTGAATCCAACATAAAGTCCGCGTGCATCTTCTTCGGGAGTGACTGTAATTTGCATTGTCAACTAAGTTACATTTTGATCTTGATTCACATTTGAACATACCTTCGTAAGGGGCCTTCTCTTCTGGAGGCAAAGTCATAACAGCATTGGCGAGTGTCATTTGCCGCATGTAAACCTCGTCCGTTATGCCATGATTTGTGAGGGTTAGAAAACCGTGACCTGTTGCTGCTTCGTATAGATCGCGAGCAATTTCTTTTCTACCCACTGGATCGTCGAATTTCGCAAGATCAATATTGACTAGTTTGACATAATCCACTGGGTAATTCAATTAGATTACTGTCCACTGACCTTTTAGAAAGTGAAAGTACAATGCAGATGCACTTACATTTCTCTTGGGTTAGCGGTGGTGGGCTGTAGAGAGGCAATGGAACACTGTCTGTAGACATATTGAAAATCAGTGAGATAAAAATGGCCTAAGATATTTGAGTCGTCGAAATTTCTTGAAAGGTGCTTTGAGTCAATGTTATGTGGCTATGTAAACAATTATATAGATGATGGTCGTTACAATATGTTATTGCTATATGATGTTACTGTGAGTGTCTTTGCTCTCGATTGATGGCTGAGGCCTCTTGAAGTTTACACAAGAGCTCCTCATTTGGAGGCTATTGTGTGGTTTGTGTGTGCGGGGGTGGACAAACAAGTCATCAAGGAGGAGCTGTCTTGGGGAGGAGCTGGCATAGGGAGGAGCTCCGCAGTTGGCATCCGGGGATGTGGTTGTCGATCTCCGACAATTTGTAGCCAACAAGCTGGAGATGTTTGCTCTAGCTTAATAATCCGCATTCTACAGTACTGCAAGTGATTGCTGTCGTATGTTTCTCAACGTGATATGCCTCTCTAAGCATGATCCTGGAAACCCCACTTCTGGCACTCGTACTGTACCTCTGACTCCAACGATAGTGCACTGTACAGTTGTTCACCTTTTTTGAATTTCTATACTAGCGGATACAACTTGAATGTGAATAATTCTGTGTCATTGTCCCCTGTCACTTAGTGAGTATGGACTCAATAGTTGAAGCCTCCGGTCATAATGTCAGGCCATTCGAGTGTTCTACATGCCTCAAGCGATTTACTCGACAGGCAAGTCGTTGCATATTGCCACCTACTCTAGTCTTCACCACTTCTCAATCTCTAATTATGTAAGAGAATAGGAGAATCTCAAGCGTCATGCCCGTTCAGGTGAGGAGATCCACCTTCAGTCGCCTTCCCAGCTGACATTGAAGTCCATCAAAATGCAAATGCGAAACCCATTAAGTGCATTTACTGCACTGTTACTCTTTCAAGAGAGTTAGTACAGACCAAGATAGTTTATACATAGCGACTGACATAATCTTTTAGGGACTTAAGGACCCGACATATTAGAAAGTGCCATCCTTCAGCACCATTGTTAGAATTTGCACTACCGGACATACCCACAGATGTGCTATCGGATCTCAATATCAACCATGTAAGGCAACTGCTCCAATTTCGCACCTACTAAAATCGTCGCTTGACAAAATACATTGTCCACAGGCAATCCCAGAGAGAACTTTCAATTTCCCCACTCATGAACCAACGTTATGGTAAGTCAGTCAAAATTTACCCCAGACCCTTCTATAGCTCCAGCTGAATGCACTCTAGGAGATCGGAATATATCACCTCATATTTCAAGAACTTTCATCCAAGAATGCCAGTCTTGCATGAACCGTCATTTGACATCATATCGGAACCTGAGACACTACTTCTTGCGGTTTCTTGTCTTGGTTCAATGTATCATCCAGAAGGCTCTTCTACCGCGAGCAGAGAAATATTTGATAGCAGCTACAATTCTCTACAACACTATGTAAGTCAAACTTTAAAATAAGACTTGTGCCGACGAGTTCATCAAATCGCTCAATTCGTGATCTTTTCCCTTCGTCTTATTTCCTCATATTTTATATGGCCTACTTGATTTTGATAATTTACTTGGGTTGAGTAACTTACTTGGCCTGGGCAACTTATTTAGTTTTGGCAATTAAGCTGGTTCCAATTAACTAGCGTACTGTACAGAGCTTAAAGAGGAGCCACGACCCCCAAACAATTCATAAACTCGTCGGTACAGAGTTGAATCTTAACCTAATATACTTACTCTCGCAATAGGTCCAAGAAGACGATTCACGCTACCGCGAGAACTGGGTCCTCCAATCATTCATCCTACTAGAAACCTTCGCAATCTACAGTTGCGACGACATCCTCTTCTTACTAGCACAAAAAATTCATCGAGGCCTAGTAGATGCTGCAAGAAGATATAATTTACTTCAAGACTTTATCAGCGTTGACGATTCTGAAGATGAGGAAGTCCAGAATCGTAATGAGATAGGAAATGAGCAGGGGTCGGATTCCCAAAGGGAAGATTTTATGGAAAAGGAGTGGAGAGATTTTATTAGACATGAATCTCAGAAAAGGTATGAAGTGAAGAAAGAAACAAAAAACCTCCACCCGCCCCAACCTCAATTTCTACAAATCTTGATTAAGAAGTAACTAACCCAACACCTCAGAATAATCTACTCCATCTACTACCTAGACACCCAACTCTCAATAACCACCAACACGAAGCCACTCCTCTCCGCCCTTGAAATAAAATACTCCCTACCTTCGCGAGACGATCTCTTCTCAACACCAACCCCACAAACCTGGAGCCAGCTAAACCACGAAGACTACTTCTCCTTCAACGACCAAGACGATGAAAACGGGAATCCACAACCTCGACCAGCTCACGGTTTATTATATGAAAGTATGATGCATCTAATACATCCCGGACCGAAAGGCAGATCATTGAAATTGTTATGGTATTCACCGTTTGCGGCTCTGGTCTTGGTGGTGCAGATTCAGATGATGGCTCGCGAGTTGACATGTGCGAGTGTTTTTCTTTATTCGAACGTGAGAGAGAATGATAATAGGCATAATTTGTAAGTTTTGTGTTGTTTTCAGGGGGTTTTTAAAGATTCAGCTGAGTGATCTTTTGTAGGACGATGATTGCTGAGGAACATCGGGGGCCGATTTCTCAGGCGTTGAATAATCTTGCTGGTATGTATACAGTATACGTTACTATCCATCCATCTTTACGAGCATACCGTGACTTAACTTTTTTTTTTCTAATATAGATTTAATACCACGAAGAAAAACAACAGGAACGAGATGTTTTTCCGATTCTTCACATCACGAAATGGGCCATAACAATAGCACGTTATGGCATTCCGTATGGATTTCCTGGTATTATACTTGTATAGCCTTGACTCATCAAGATGCACTGTTAAGTACAGGTATTGTAGAGTGTAATCTACCAGCTGCAATCT
>JAJONI010000352.1:0-26638 GCA_022190145.1 Pezicula rhizophila
CTCTAGTAATACACCACATAAAACCTGTATCCACTACCAATTGAACATAGTATATCAAATTAGGTTCTAGAAAGACCGAAAAAGTCCCTTTCTCTGTTGGGAGCAATTAGGAACGTAAATCATGTACGTAAAGGAATTTTTAGCTCTTTTAGCCTGTTTGTGAAATAGGCGTCGAAATACAATACGTTAATTGAGACGTAGGAAGTGCTTCTCAACGGTACAGGATGTGCAGGGCACCGCAGCTTCATCTGAAGAATGTACTAGAGTTGTTGCTAAATTGTTGTCTGGCTTGGCATACTGAGCTGTTTGCTTCATTGCTGACTCTGTATGTAGCTTCAAGAGCATTTGAGTGAATCGTCACTCATAACCTCAACCACGACAGTCAATACCCTAGAAAAGGCAGGTAATTCTTCGGGTTAAGTTGATGTTTCCATACATTGACACTAAGAACGCAGGCACGAACCGGTAGTAGGTAAAAAAGAAGCAGCAATAAGAAAAAGCTGCCCAAAAACTACGAATACAACGTCAACAATCCCTAATTGCTCGCCATCACTCCGGGATAGATAGGAAAACCAGACCACTTGCGATGATGCATTAAAAATCTTGGAATCCCCTTGTCCCATGTCCATATAATTTTCCTTTCCTCATCCCCACACCGTCATTTTCTGCTTCACCCCGTAGACTTTCCGTGCTTCACCGACACTTCCAGAGGAGTATTCGCATGCCACCTACCCCAAGGAGACCAAACCTACGAAGCCTTCTTCTGGGCCGGGGCACTATTGACGTACTTGCCAACATCAGTTGCATCGTGGAATTGTCTGGCGCTACTCTTGATACCCTCCCAGATCTGGCGAGCTGCAGGAGGTGTGGACTGGCCACCAACGAGAGCATCAATTCTGGCTTCCACCTGTCTGAAAGAGCCTTGGACAAAGCTGCTCTGGGCGTATCGTGCACGGAGAAACGCGGTGTAGATAGCGATCAAGATCCAAGAACCCCTCTGGAAAGTGATGGCAGAGAGGAAGAGACGTCCCCAGAGGAGAATCTCAAGGATGGCCACGAGACCCATTGATGCATCATAGTATTCCTTAACAAACTTGCCAATGGTATCAGCAATGGCGTTTGGCTTGTAGGTTGGCTTTGCGGACGGAGAGGCGCCTGCTGCAGGTGCAACTTGCTGTGGTGGTTGGAATGTAGGGATAAGGTTGGTGCGAGTGTAGGTTGCGACGTGGAAGACCGAGTAAACGCCGAATGGGAGGAGTGCGAGGGGGTATTGTGGGGAGAAGAGCCAGACAAGAGCCATGGCTACGATGAGATTAGCAGGCATCCCATTACACCAAGATGCGATAAGGCCACTCACCAAGATATTGGACATTCTCATCAGCAACTAGAGTAAGGAGGCCACCTGGCGCTCTGCCTCCAGCTCTTGAGCGAGCGCGGAAGGCCTTGTAAACCACAATACCGTACGTCACTGCGGCAGAGATAAAGGCAGTGCGGTAAGAGAACTGCGCCCATCTCGAGTAAAAGTTGAAGCTGATGTAGGAGAAGCCATAGCGGGAAACGGTCAGGAGGAGTGTCAAGTGTCTAGAGAGCGCCTGTTAGTGATGCTTGTACATACTTCAACTGCAGTAACGAAGCGCTTAGGAGGCAGCTGGGCAGAAGCTGGAACTGGGATGAGGTCTGTAGAGACCGGATATAGCCCAAGCTCCAAAAGCCACAGAAATATATTCCCCGGGCGGTAGATTGATAATGAAGGAATTTGACATACCCAACAAACCAAGCAACTGGGTGAAGGTGATCAGTACATGTAGCTCAGGTGGGTGGGCCATGGGCCACGGACGGACACGTTTACTTACACTGGAGAGTCTGCGCAAGGGCAATCAGTCTGTCGTTCAAAGGCCCTTGGGAAGGTGGAGGCGCCATTGCTGATTTTAGATAGATGACAGTTCGTAATATGCTCTGAAGTAGCTAGTTTCTGTTGTCGCGAAGATCTGCTGGAAGGGGTTCGAAGTTTATGGTGTCGTGTGAGAACAGGTAGGTGGGTTTTGTGCGGCGATAGTGAGGATTCCCAGCCTCTCCGCTGCAAGTTAGCGAGGTTCTGCGGGAGTGTGTGGCAGCTATGACTTCAGCTCACTCACCGTTGATTGTTCACAAAAGTCGGCGTCCGACGTACAATTGGTACAATTACTTTATTCCTCGCCAAAGTTGTGGACATAGGACAGATTGAAGCTTCTGGGTAGAATGGTTTATTCAAGTCGAAGGTACGATTCTATGCTCCTAAATGCTAAAAATGGCCGTCGTCCTGCCTTGCTTGTTTCTGGACTCGACAGCCACCAAAACGTCATCGGAACCAATGGTGGATTTGGTGGAATGCAAAAGGGCGACACAGTGGACCATCCTGTTTTGGGTAATTCCATTTTTTTTGCCTTATTGGTCAATTGGAGGTAAACTGTAAAATATCCTGGGAAAGATCCATCCCGAAGCAGTTCTTATATGCAAATCATTGGGGAGTTTATCAGGGGTTCTGGTGGTGGTGGTGGTGGTGGTGGTGGTGCTGGTTCACTTCCTCAGTGCGCGCAGCAGTATACGGTAGTACAAGAGGAAAAACGTACTGTAACAATAATAATTAGGAACTTGAATCTACAGGTTAGCCTGACTTGAACACAAAACTAAATACGCCATGCACTTCTGAATGTCGCGTTTTCTGTCTTACCTGTACCATAACGTTCACAAGAGTGAGGTGAGTGCATGGCTTTTGAGCCATCATCACATGCCAAAGGAGCTGTCCGTCGAGGTCCAGTCCACACGTCACACAAACGACCTGGATGCACCTCGGTACCGTACTTCTTCAGTGCATATGGTACTGCGATAAGAAACAAAGTATATCTTCATATCTTCATGTATTTCACATCTTTGTATTTATTATAAGGCTTGGCATGCCCATATGCGTGCGGATTGTGTGGTATCGTAACAACTCCAAAGCCCATGAACCTACAACCTTTGGATGCCTTCAAATTCCGGTAATGCGCTTCCATAACCCCAACGCCAGAAATGCTCAACTCAATCACATCTTCTACTACCTCCGTATCCTCTTGCTGGGATTATAAGGCGGCGGCCGTTGATCATATCGACCACTACCATTACGATAATCTCGTGGTCGATCAGGCCTCTCGTTCCTCTCAGTCCTTATCTGCTCCTCAACTTCAACTTCGTAGTCCTCATATTCGACTTTAAAGTACTCTGCAACCGTCTCCTTCTCCTGTTTGGCCTGGTCTGCGTCAATCATGAACCTTACAGTGCCTTCTTGACCTCTAGCCCCAACACCTCGACGACCTGATCCTGACGATCGTGGACTAAGTGTAGCTGGAGAAGCAACATCTTTCCCATTGATAGCGTTGCCATTGATCCGGGTATCGGCTGGACTTGCTGGAGTGACCGGCGTTTTTGGTGTATTGATATTCAACTTATGGCCATTCGTTCTTGTTGCCTCGTACTGCTCAGTATACCTTGTCAAGGACTTATTATCGTCCAACTCTTGGTTAAGTTTAATCTTGATATTGATGAAAGCCTCAACGTTGTATAAAGGCCCAATGATGGAGGATTTCTGGAAATGAGTGTAGAGATCTAATAAGTCCAGCATACTTTCCATCACTTCAGCTCGAGTTGTCCGCCAATCCTTATATTTTGTTGCCGAATAATTGCGGAAAGTATCTTGATTTCTTTCAAGTATGAGCGTTGTAAGCTCAATGCATGCAAAAACCATTGTTGCGCAAGTCTGCTTCGGAGGAGCAAAGGTTCGGTAAGAATCAAGCATAATTTGGTATGCCATTTTGGTAGCATCTCGATCAATTCCAGCATCCTTTGCCAGCTTGAAAATGTGTTTTTCTGGGTAACGGGAACGGAAATCAAAACCAGAGGCTTCCAACATCAGGCGCTCGAGACCGATAACAATCTTCGATTTTTCTTCAAAGGCCTGTTCAGTACATCAGAACGTGTTCTTTCAAATCAGAAGCCAGAGATAAAATCTAGTTTGAAAGAAGATATACCATGTCGTCAGGACTAAGATGTTCGGCCACTGAAACCCTGATGTTGTGAGCTGCGCAAAGAATTTCCCTGGACTTCTTCAGAGTATCCTCAATCTTGCAAGCTGTAAGCAACGCAGCAGCTGCTGCGTCCTGGAATTGATACTCATTATCTTTGTGGACCAACCGAAACTTGTGGTAATAACTGACGGCAGTATCGAAGGTTCGGACTGGACTGCGAACAGTCAGTAAGTGTACCGTCATATTCAAGGCTAGTCTTATACAGTTGTAAACCTCTCCTCACATCATCGATCCACTGCACGCCTTGTAATCGGTAACTGTCTTCTCGAGAAGGGTTTGTACCGATCGCGACCATCTGGCTCTGCAGCTGTTGTTGGAATAGGTAAGGCTTTGCGACTTGTATGTAAGAGGGATGAGGACCGGGTTGCTCTGGAGCTGCTGGCGGTGCCGCAGGAGCAGGGGCAGCAGATGGTGCCATTTCGCACTGCTAACAGTAATCGATTGAGGAAGTTACTGTTAGTTCAAGGGACCTATTGTGCATGGTAATACTTGCGATGCGGAACATATTTGGAGCCGCAATGTCTGGCTGGGAACAACAACCTGAGGCTGCTAATAATGCAGACCGCTATACTTTTTGCCAGGCAGTTTCGAGGTTACCGAACCTTTACGGGTCGTTTTACTTTGTCCTTGAAAGGCGGTGTGTGAACATTGGCGCTTCGTCTCAACGAGTTGCATGCCTAGCAACAGACCTCCGAAACGTTCAATCATTCAACCATCAACTTGGAATTCTTTCCATTTTGTAGTATTTTTGATCTCTCAAGACTTCATACGAATTTCAAGGCCGTTCAAGGTCACAAGTGGTCAATCCCATTATCAAGCTAGCCTGGAGCGACCTTCTCATTTCCACTACCATGGCTCGCCTTATCACTATCCTCTCCCTCCTCCTTACCTCGTCCATCGTCAACGCTGTGCTCCACCCCGACCTTTCCTCTCTTCTGATTGATGATGATGATGACGATACTCCGCTTCCCCTTGTAATCTGGCATGGCCTGGGAGATAACTATGCAGCAGACGGTCTTGCAGAAGTCGGGCAGATCGCCGAGGAAACAAATCCCGGGACCTTTGTGTACAACGTTCGCATAGAGGAGGATCCCTCTGCCGACCGCTCCGCAACATTCTTTGGTAATCTAACTCTTCAGATTGAGAAGGTCTGCGCCGACCTGGCAAAGCATCCAATTCTTTCCACAGCACCAGCAATCGATGCTCTTGGATTTTCCCAAGGGGGCCAGTTCCTTCGCGCCTACGTCGAGCGATGCAATAACCCACCCGTACGAAGCTTAGTCACATTCGGAAGTCAGCATAATGGTATCAGTGAGTTCCAGAATTGCAAAACCACAGATTGGCTGTGTAAAGCGGCGGAGGGTTTGCTGAGAGGCAGTACTTGGTCTTCCTTCGTTCAATCGCGTCTTGTGCCTGCACAGTACTTCCGAGACCCCAATCAATATGAGCAATACCTGGAGAACTCAAACTTCCTCGCTGACATCAATAACGAGCGGCTCTTTAAGAACCAGACCTACAAAAAAAACATGGAGAAGCTAGAAAGATTTGTGATGTACATGTTCGAGGATGACACTACAGTTATACCAAAGGAGAGTGGCTGGTTTGCAGAGGTGAACGGTACCGAGATCACGCCGTTGAAGGAGAGAGATATGTACAAGGAGGATTGGATCGGATTGAAAACGTTAGACAAGAAGGGTGCTTTGCATTTTAAGATGACCGAGGGGGGACATATGGCCCTCTCAGACAAACTGTTAGGATCAGTATTCAAGGAGAACTATGGACCCATGAAGAAGAGGACCAAACTTCTCGACATACCATCGCCACAAGAAGTACGACCAAATCTCCCACTCGATGCAGTGGTACAATATAAGAAGCAACTTGAGCAACTCGAAAAGCAGAACAAGCTCAGGCTCGAGCTTGCCAGACAAGAGCAGGATGTAGTGGGTGGAGTTGTTTCTTGGCCCGAGGCTGCTGGTCATATAGTTGAAGGTAAAAAACTAGACGCCGAAACTGCAACTCTAGCCCAAAAAGCGGATTATGAGAAGCAATTAGAGCTTCTAGAGCTTATAGAGCAAGCCAAGCAGAAGGAGCTTATGGAACAAGCTCGAAACTTCGCTCTTAGGGTGCAAAGGGAGCATGGGCCCAAGAAGGACGAGATGTAAGGCTCGGCTTGAATATAATGGATGGGATGGCGTTTGAAGGGTATGCTGTAACGGTAGGGTTTATATTAATTTTATGGCACGAGAATTACACGGCGAATATTCAAAATCGATCACGTACAAGTGCTTAGGTATTGTAGTAGTATCTTAGTCTTACAAATTGTCGTACTTAAATCTACTGAACTAAGAGCACGATCACTCGTATATTACAATATGTGAGGTTTCACAAAGCAGAAGTATTTTAACTGCAATAGTCCTTCAATTACTTTAATACTCATCCCATAATCGTGAATGCCTTAAACGTGTGTTACGCCTGTCCACCCAAAGTTCATGCAATTTGTCTCAGTTCATTCCTCATCCCCATCATCACCATAATCATAATGTTTGTATCCCGCCCACGGAACTCCAGCAAAGCCAAAGAAGAACGACTCATAACAACGCATGCAATCCATGAATCCATAATCCATAATCCATTTCCCTCATCACCTTCCAATCCCCTCCACCCCCAAAGTTCTCTTTTCACCCCACATTACTCTCATCATCATCCTCATCATCTCATCATCCCACCCATCAGACTCCCACAGTGCCCTACTCCAACACAATCCATCAATCCATCAACCCATCCACCCTCACCCCTAACCCCATAATACCTCATCTCACAATCTCACCGTCGCCTCAGTAAACCCCTCCCCCTCCCCTTTCCCCTCCCTCAACTCCCTCTGCAAAAGTTCCCTCTTCAAATCCTCCTTATTCCAACTCTGCGTCCGATTCAGATTAGGTTTCCAATTGGATAAAACCGGTTCTACGATTTCGCCTGAGATGCTGGGTTTTCGTCCATCATTAGGAAGATTGTTTGGGACGTCTTTGGTTTGGGTGTGGATTGGGGTTTCGGTTGATTTGGGGGCTGTGTCGGCCATTTTTGGGGGGGTTTTGTTGGTGGCGGGGTTTTGGTATGGGATTGGTGTATGAGGGTTTTAAATTGAGTGGTAATTGGGTGTTGTTGAATTGGTGTGTTGTGGTAGCTGTGGTGAAGCTTGTCAGGTACTGTTTACTCTTTGCTTGGTTGCTTGGTAAATAAGATAAGGGAATGGACTTACTTTGATTCAATTTATTTGAGTTAAAATTGAGAATGGGCGAATAAAGCAGTTGAAAATGGTGTTTGAACACTCGCTCGAGTGAATCTCTCCTTTATCCGGACTTTCAATGGGTGAGCCCAAAAATCGCATCAAAATGGTTGAGGAGAAATTGCGTGAGTGGTTCGACTGCCCCGGCCTTATGACGTAGGCTGTCATGGTTTACCACAAATTGCGGGGTATCTATGTAGTACAGCTCGTTTAGCGCGGGGTCGCTTAACAAAGAAAACTTTAAACCTTTGGGACTTTTGCCATTCGCTCCTTCTGCTGTTTACAAAACAAACCGAAAGTCAGTCAAGAAGCTATATCAGTGATTGAGACTTTCAGATATAGGTGGTTACTGTCATTATATTTCTTCTAACAGTAAAGGCTTTTGCAATGCTACTCAACATACCCAACGCCATATCTTTCCTCCTTGAAGCTACTCAATGCGCAGATCAAAATTCCAACCCCCAGGCTCAGCCCAACCCCAGCGAAATATAGCACCAAACAGATAAAAAACAGAATAAGAAGAAGAAACAACCAGAGAAATAAGATGAGTGGTACGCAAAACGGTATACAGACGCCTCGCTATGCATCTGGGTATGACATACAGGCATGATCTATATGGACAGAGAATGGTGGGATGGCATGCATGGGAGCCGTTTCCAACATATGCTTTCATGATTCGTCATAACGCAAATTCCAGGTGCGCAGGATTCGATTCAAACTTTCAAGGAGTTCTGGGTTTCTTCCAGTAATATTGCTATCAGAATGTTAGAGGAGCGTTTCTTTTAGGTTAGTGATACACATACCTTGTGTTGCTTGCGACAGTTTCTCAGACTGGGTTTACGTAGTCCATCTACAACAGCTGCTCTTCGCTGCTCATCTTGGTCCTCGTCAGGGATGTAGTAGTATTCGCTCTCCAGAGCCTTTCCCGCAGCATCCTTGCCAGCCCGCTGAATCTCTCCAATGCATCTTGCAGCATTCAGCATCTTCCTCAAATCATTTTTCGTAATACCCCGGTTCTCTTTGCGTGTTGGAGTGCTGCCTTTAAGCTCAGCTGGGAGGTTGTTCATGATCACTGATAATGGTGTAGATGACAATCGTGAGAAAGCGAGCTGGTTTACAACATGGTTCACAATTGGGACGGGATCGGCCTCATTGGTGGATTCGGAGTCTGTTCGTCGGGGTGGAGAAGGACGGCGTTTGCGAGGTTGTTCGGGAGATGGAGATCCAGCAGCAGTGAAAGATGCCATACGAGAAGAAAGGTTAGCGCCGAATGGACCAAACGATGTGATAAAGGGATCATTCTCTTCGTCTGGATCTTCATCTTCCGGGTCACTAAGATCACTCGACTGGCTCTCAGCAATGCTAACGGACTTCGAAACAACTTCCGTGGATCTTTGAGAGTTCTCATTGTCAGGGTCCTCCTCTTCTGCGGAATGGTCATCCTCGTACACTCGGACAAACGTCTCTTCTCCATTATCAGTGATCAGATCTGCCAGATTTGTGGAGGTAGGACCGCCGGCTGGAGTGGGTGATTCTGGAGACTGAATACGCTGATCATTTCGCCGTAAAGGACTGGACTGGATCAATTGTCCACGAGAGTTAACAGCGGTAATACCGTGAACTGGTGAGATTTCATCATCCCAAGTCGAGTCTTCCGTCAAGCCAATTAACTCTTTCCGATCGGTTAGTGGCCACGCAATCAATACGCGAGCATCCTGAACATCTAGCATAATCTCCGCATTCTCGGTTTCCGAGGTGAAGCTATCGCCCTTTGCAAGTTCCCAAGTCCGTCCCTGACAATGCAACTTCGCTCCATTCCAGCCATTGCAAATTATTTCGACTTTATTCGGCTCCAGAGGCATGGTCGCGGCAATATACCGGACCTTGACGTGGACGCGTGAAATGAGGCGATTGGCAGACAATTGGTAATGAGAGGAATTGCTTGATCTGCCCATAAGAAGTTCCGATCCATCGTCAGGAAGGACAACTGTCGGTACGGCAGAAAGAGGAGCGCGTTCGGACACGGAAGATTGAGCTCGATGCACGGCGGGTCTTCGATGCTCACTGCGGGCGTGCACTCGTGGAGGTGATGAGGAGAGGATACCAGTTGCGGAGGTAGGAACGGGGGTAGGGTATTTTTCGTAGGCTGCACGTCCAGAAGGAGGGGATTGGGCTCTTCGTTTCGAGGCACGTTGAAATGGAGAGGAGGATAGTGGTTCAAAAGCTGGAAGGAGAGTAGGGGCCGGACGCTTCGTACCAGCTGTTGTTGATGGCAGATTTGGCAGCGTGTTCATTTTGCTCGGTGATGAATCCATCATGACAAGATCTTCGAATACCTCCTTATGTCCTTGAAATCCTTTCGTCGTGGCCCACCTTCCAAAGTAAATCGCGTACCCTGCAGTAGTACAGTAAGACGCGGTTTACCAGAACGCGTTATTGCATATGTTGAAATTAGATGCGTTGGAGAGGATTGAGGCGAGGGAAAAAGAAAAGGCAGTACAGGTCAGAACTGAAAAAGAATGAATTGAACCTGGGAAGTTTTGGGTTTTGAGAGGTCATGACCGTGTCGGCCTTGAACGGGGTTGAAGAGCTATTTCTCCACTGTCGCGTCGCTTGTTAAGCCTTGTTCTGCCTGGGTGAGCGAGCATAACTTCCGAGGTCAGCATAACTTCCCCAACTGAAGCGCGGAGGCCATTCTACAGACCATTTAGCGTGACAGAATTCAATAGACTTTTACTATTTCCTGTTTCCAGACGATATGTAAAATCTGAACAGCCACGACATCCCAAAACGGCCTTTTTCACGTGGTTTAAAATGGGTTAAAGGCTGCATCCAGGCCGGGTGACGTTCATTACTTGAATTATACAGAGGATCTTTCCTCGCTTGTTAATGGAACATCGCGAACTCAACGCGTTTGTTCCACCTCGTATGAATGAATCGCGAAAGAGGCTGGGACGCTAAGGCAGTATCAGGATTCAGCACACAGAAAATTACGCGCTTATGAGACGAGAGTGGTCTCGCACAGCTGCCCAGTGTCCTCTTCGGTGTCTTTTTTCCATGGTAGCATGTCTGACTAAGGATTAAGGCTTCTGCTACGAAGTAGTGTTAAACATTAACATGCGGCCCTCATACCAAGGTACAGTACTTTATCAAAATTTGGAGGTCTCTGAAAGCAAAGGTATGGCACTAAGTTCATTACATCTGTCGTGTCGTAAACATTTAAAAGTAAAGTCTCCTCCTTCATCTTGATGTCAGCGAGTAATAGGCAGGACCACATTGGCTAGTCTAACTTTTTACTGGTGCATCCTGTAAGCACTTTGGTGTAAGGCTTCTGGATGCTCGGGTGGTGGAAATCTGTGCCCTACCAAAGCGGTGTGACTTTAATTTATCCATGTTCCCCCACCATAGATTGTACAATCTCTGTACATTGGTACTGTAGATAGTGTCATGACCATCCTCTGGAATAAAGTTGTGCAACTGGAGGCAGTTATTCACACGAGGCTGGAAGGATTTGAATGGATCCATTGGATGGGGAATTTGACTTGGCACGTGATCCGGAACGGAGAAACCAATAGTGCCGGATAGAAATGTGAAATCTTATCAGAAAATAAAAAATTGGAGCAGGCAAGAAAGAAGCACATTTCGAGGAGCAATTGAGTCTTCACCACCACCTTTTCAATTGCTATCAGAGATCTCCACCGAGTCCAGAAATTGTTTAATTCCCAGAAATGGCACCTCCTTCGACTGCGCTGACCACCAAGGTCGAGAGCGGGTCTCCTTATCAGCTCGACACACAGCAGGTACAATAAAACAGCCAAACCGCAGCTTGAGGCGGTGATGGGAATCATACTAACAGGATCGCAGGTATTGAAAGCCTCAAGCGCTCTGTTGAAACATATCAAGGCCTCAGAGAAGACAAGCACAGAGCCCTCAGCAAAGAAGAGCTTGATCGCAGACGATGCAGACGACGAAAACTCCTCACTAAACGAAACAGCAATTTGGCTCCACATCACCACCAAGACGCATATTGTAGATGCTAAGCGCCTAAAACCATCCAAGATAGTACTCCCACACCCAATCCACATCTCATCGACCTCCACCATATGCCTTATCACCGCTACACCCCAACGCACATACAAGGACATCGTTGCATCCCCCGCATTTCCAACCGAACTTTCTTCCCGGATCACCCGTGTTATTGAGCTCCCAAAGATTAAGTCAAAATATAGGCAATACGAAGCGCAGCGCCAACTGTTTGCTGAGCATGATATTTTCTTGGCTGATGACCGCATTATTACTCAGTTACCAAAGGCTTTGGGCAAGACTTTCTACAAGACCACATCCAAGCGTCCAATTCCTGTGTCACTGCAAGCACCAGCACCAAGAACAGACGGCAAAAGGATAGCGCGCGCAAAGGGCGATGGGCCCTCAAAAGCGGCTGAACCAAAGGCCATGGCTGCTGAAATCGAGAAGACGCTCAAGTGCGCTCTTGTTCACTTGAGCCCATCAACAAACACATCTGTGCGAGTAGGAACAGCTGGTATGGATGCACAAAAGCTTGCAGAGAATGTAGAGGCTGTTGCAAACGCTATGATCGAGAAGCACATCCCAAAGAAATGGAGAGGCGTTCGTGCAATCCACATCAAGGGCCCTGAGACCGCAGCACTTCCACTTTGGCTTGCAGATGAGCTTTGGACCGACGAAGCAGATGTATTGGAGGATGGAAGTGAGGAAGCCAAGGCCATTGAGGCACAGACTGCAAATATTGGCAAGAAGAGAAAAGCTATTGAGGGTACACCAGCAGAAGTAAAGGAGGAGAAGCCTAAGAAGCAAAAGGTGTTGGCGGAGAGTAATGACGATAAGCTGGACCAGGAAATTGCTGCTCGCAAGGAGACGCTAAGAAAGCAAAAGGCAGAGGCAGCTAAGGATATTGTAGATGAGGTTCCTAAACCTATCAAGGAGAAGGTCACTAAGAAAGGAAAAAAGAGTAAGGCGGTTGCTGCTGCTTAATTGTTTGTGGGATTATTCTTGGCCTTGTAGACCTATCTGAGAGACTTAGATCATTGCCTGGTGTTTGGAGTTAAGTTGGAGCTAGGATAAAAATGAGGGTCAATCGAGTATTGAATTTCTGTTGCCTACTCGATCATAAATAACTTTTAAAATTGACCTTGCTTCGTTCCAATAGCGCCCTTCGTGATTCCCAATAATGTAGATAAACCCAGTTTTTATTCTTCGCCACACGTATCATTCACAACGTTCATCTAGCGAAACAACTAACTCTTAGTCTTTCTCGTTGAAAATATAGCAGCTGTTCTTGTCGCTTTGTAGCTTCAGATTTCTTTGCAGAGAAATTTGACTTGAGCCAAGGCCGGGTAATCATCGTACCGAGAACAACTCGCGTAATATAGGGGGTTTGTTTTGTTAACAAAGACAGAGCAAGAACCTAGAAGGCTAAAATCCTATTTTGAACAGCATATGAGAGTATTCCAATTATGTTGGTGTTGGCATATGAGATGATTTAGGCTCGGGAAGAGATAATTGTAAAGAGGTATGTAAGTATGGTGGTTGCAATGTGGATTGGTGGTGGTGAATGTTTTAGTATGTGAGTTTTGCTCCGGTCCTTGGGACGTCTGGGTAGAGTTAAGATGCTGAATCACTGATTAATACTGAGGAAGTGAGATTGCATGTAGTTGCGGTTTGCTTTTGAATTGTAATTGGTTGTGGTATTATTATTATATTATGTTCTTTTCTGGCTGCGGAAGAAAAGGATAAAGACAACGAAAACTATGGTCGGATGGCCGACTTGAACAAAGGAAGTAGATTGGAGTTGGATTCTTTTAAGACTTCACTTCTTTGAGATTGGCTGTCGAGAACTAACCGAAGAGTGTAGCGTAGGGTCTGCTGCGACTCTTAGGCTCGTACAAGATTCATCTCCTGTTGCAAGCTTGCAATTTGCGACGTTTCCTGAGAGACTGTCCCAAAACGTCTTATCAAACAACCTAAGGTTTGAGAAATACTGAATTGGCGCTCGCTGGGCTGTCGTAGTATGAAATTTCCTCTTCCTTTGGATGTGGAGGAAGTCGTTGGAAGTTAGGTTAACGACAGAAACCTGCACTCTTTATCGATACTTAAATTTCTGCCCTTTCTTTCATTCGAAGATAAGCTATATATGAGGTAGGAACACTTCATCTCAGTTCGAACATCGCCGTTGTAGAATACAAATCGAATCAAGTCTCTTCAGTATCGAATACCCAGTAACTCAGCGATTGATGACTGCAATCTGAGTGTAAGGCTCTGCCGGCTACGTCCGTCTATGAGAATACCCGCTTTTACCAGGAGATTCCAACCAGGGATCACAACTAGATAATAGGTAACCGCGAGTACGGTTTATTAAAAAGGAGACGCCATGGAAAGCGAGGTTGACCAATGGCCCAACCAAGCAAACAAGTGGGCATCAATTTTAAGAAGTACTATGATATCTCAGTTGGGGCTTCCGGTCAAGACGTCGCCGAGCCAGGGAGGTGGAAAAAGGAAGCTAAAAGACAGATGCATGTTTGGGCGGGCGAGAAATTTGAAGATAAGAAAAGGAAAACTCCCCGAAAAAAAGAAAGCCAGTCACGAAGGCAAGTCAGGCCAACAAAATCTTGCCGATGATCTAACTAAGCGGGGGACCGGTAATATCTTTGAGAAGTACAATGATATTCCACTTAGTAGTCGTTGTTGATTAACCCAACCGTGTGAGATACGCCGAGAGAGGTACATGTTTGTCCGTAATACAGACACAAATCCAAGTTTCGTATCGAGGTCTAGATCAAACTCTCCTGAGGGCAATATTCTGAGGAAGCCGAACCATTCAATGGCTAAAGACAAGCAAGTGACAGCGCTTGCCGTTGTCAAAACATGAGGGCGGGAGCTAGCCGCGATTTCAGGGTTGGAGAGAGGGAGGGGAGAATGGCATAGACAGGTGAATCTAGAGATGAGTATTGGGATGAAGGGAATTGTGATGGCATCCTTGAAGCAGGAAGGCATGAGGTAGATGGAGAATGGTTTTGCGAAAGTCCTTTGCCTATTGTAAGGGAGATGGTTTTGGAGGTTCTCCAGCTAGAGATTTCTCTTCTTGAGAGATGCTATAGTTTAGAAAGGAAAAGTAATATAAAAAAAGACTTGAAATAACCCTAGCCAGTTTGACGTGATATGTTGCAATGAAATATGTTTTGTTGTGGTGACTGTTGACTGTCCTGGTCCGAAATAACTTTGAAAACAGCCTCCATCGTCTCTCGCTTGCGAGATTATCTCAATCATGTCTTCGCAATTTTAGCAATCTGACTTCGCACTTAACGGACACGATATCCCGTCAAACTAGCAACTCAGACTGGCGACTGTTTCGATAGAGTTGAATTCTTCTGCTAGAAAGGCGGAGATTTGCTAGGCTACTATCCAAAAAAAAAAAACGACGGCGAATGCCATATATGCGATCATGTCCCATCCTACTCCTGTTCCTGGACGCCCCGCGCTAATTGTGGTTATCCCCTCCATGAGCCATGCAAAATAGTAAAATCAAAAGCAAAGAGAATAAAAAACTACGCCTCCAGTGGTGAGCTTCCCGTCCCTTGAAAACTTCATGTCATCCTCTGAAAATCGTCGTCTCATCTCCTCGGATTGTTGTATACCATGCCGATAATTAAAACCCAGTGGGTCCCATCCCGTCAACACCACCTGTGCGGAAGAATTCTGCAACGACACCCACTGCATACGAGCAGGCTCCTACCCAGAATGCACCAAGCAACAGACGCTTTCCTCGACCTCTGGTCTTCCGCTTCGGCTCTTGTTCAGTGTCAGACCAAGTCGATTTCGCTCCGCTGAAGACCGGTTCTTCACGTCTCACATCGATGTTGGATTTGAATGGAGGATCAACAGGCATGTCGTGATTGACGAAACCAGTGGGACTGGCAAAATTGCCTGTTGCTGCAATGGGTTTGCTCTCCATTCCGTCAATGGGATTGATGTTCTTCTTGGCATCCTTTGTCCTTAGAAATGACTCTCTAGAGCGAACTTTTCTAAATACAAGAACATCGCCACTACCCGAGACTATTTCAAAGCCTTGAGATTGTAGTGGACCAAAGTGAGGGAAAAACTTAGCAGGGTTTGATAACCGCAGTAAGACTTCGGCGGGTGTCAGAGGAGAGGCAGTATCAGTAACGACGGAGGTGGTTTCAGCAATGCTGACAGACTGCATAGTAGGATCGTATGCAAGGATCTTGTACTGATTGGGCTCTTCGGAATTCTGCACCTTTACTTGCTCGACAGTGTTCTCCGGTACCTGACGATGTCTGGTATCAATCTGCCCATATGTGTCTTCATAAATGGCGCGGACAGTACGGACAAGATTCTTGTCTAGTTCCTTTCGCTCCTTCTTGGATTTATTACTCTGAACTTTTCGGATGACACTGGAGTCTTGAGCTGATTCATGGATACTCTTAACGGGTTTTCCATATGAGGATGAATGGAGCTCTCCAATTGCCTTGCCTTCACGCTTGCATTCCTCCTTATAGCTTGTCTGGAGTCCCATTGGCTTTTCTGAGTACCCGTGTTCATCAACCTCCGGTTCTTCCTTCGCGGGTTCACCGTAGGATGTTGAGACGAACTGTCCAATTGGCTTGCCTTCACGCTTGCATTCGTCTTTGTAACTTGTTTGTAGTCCCATGGGTTCCTTGGAATACCCATGTTCATCTACCTCTGGAACCTCTTTGGCAGGCTCGCCGTACATAGTGGAGACAAGCTGCCCCATTGGCTTTCCCTCATCGATACATTCCCGAACAAAACTGGTCTGGAGGCCCATAGGTTTCGTTGAATATCCATGCTCATCGACTGGTGCATTTTCTTGCTTTGGCGTGCCGTAGGTGGAAGACCACATCTCTCCAATAGGCTTCCCTTCTCGCTGACATTCTTCTGCGTAGTTGGTTTGCAGTCCCATTGGTTTATCTGAGTATCCATGACTATCAACACCATTCTCGCTGACTGACGTGGAGTCTTTGGATGGGGTAGCATTTTTACTGGAAAACTCGGTGTGCTTCTGAGCCTTCTGTTTCTCAGCCATTAAGTGCGCATTATGCACGCTTCGGTCTAGTGATGTCTCTATGCGCGGAGTTGCGGGATTTCTGGAGAAAGCTTGCTGAGGAGCACGGCCGTGGATGAAGTCATTGCTAGTATTCGGCTCCTCTTTTGAAGTTTGGACTTTCGAGAGTTGACCTTGAGGACCATTCTGAATCTTCCATGATTCCTTAAACTCTTCTGGGAAGTCTCGGGAGAAGTTTCCTGTCAAACGAGAAGATTTAATAGCCGTGGCATTGAGTTCGTCAATTTTCGTAGAGATACGACCATCAAGATGAGCAGCAACGTTTCGTAGCTCGCTGTTCTCTACCGCGAGGTCATTAAGTTTCCTACTGGCTTTCTCAGCTTCTTCATTGCGTATAAAATTTGCATGAAGTTTCTCCACTTGGTCGCTAATCGCTTGGGCCTTTCTTCTCTTCTGCTCAGCTTCCTCGTGTGCGACCAACTTTGCATGAATCTCATCGGACTTGCGTATAACTTCTTCCGTCCTCCGTCGTTCTGCCTCTGTATTCGCAAGAGCTTGCTTGTGGGCAAATATTTCATCAGCTTGCTTGGCGATCTCTTGGGTTTTCGCTCGCTCTTTCCTACGATCCTGTTCTTTCTTGAGGAGTGCTACTCGATTCGCATATATCTCGTCAGCTTCCTGTGATTTTTGCAACCCCGTTATAAAGTCGTGCTCTAGTTGAGCTCGCTTGTATGCTATATCCTCCTGGGTGAGTTTTCGCGGGTACCACTCGAGTGGCTCATCATTGTAGTAACCCTTACTATAATCGATATCATATTTGATTTCATACTCCATCAAATTGGCTTTATCTGTTTCAGTTCTATGCTCAGTACCTTCCTCACTTCTACTAAAGGAAGTCGAAGACGGCATCGCAGTACTCTTGTCCTCTGGCCTTTTAGGGTTGGGATCTTGATGTTGTGCTCGGTGTTCCTTGAACGTCCTGACTGGAATATTTGCGGATTGTTCGGCAGTTCCAGACAAGTTCTGGCGACTCTTTCTGGGGACCTTGCGATTAGTGATGGGGTCAATATCGTAGCCTGGGTCCTCGACCGAACTGGAAGTCATGCGAACAAAGGCTCTTGGTCCATGTCCAACAACAATTCGCATGCCTTGGTACTTGCACAAAAGCCTCTCCATCTTTTTCTCCAATATGCTGTTTTGCGTCATGAGATTCTGGAACATATTGCGCGACTGTTGAATTACATCTCCATGTCTACCTGAGAAGCCACCCACAGACTTATTCCAGTTCATTGCATCAGCACATCTTTGTTTCAACACTCGATGTCGCTGGTCTAGCTCCTTCTGTGATCTACAAGAGGACCAGAAGCCGAATCGGATGCCGCGAGTCTGTTCATTGCGGGGTAGACGAGCAGCAGAGCGGAGAATGATGGTTGGAGACGATGCTGAGAGACTCGAGTTCAAGGTAGATCTCGAGGGGGTCTTCGAAACAGAGGTTAGTCGCGAGGAAAGCATCTCTGCAATTATCTTCGTCGCATGCTCGTCCTTGAATGGACTGTGTTAGTCTATCATGTAGTGACGCTGAGCACGTGCATTGACAAAAGACTTCCTGATAACTTACAAGGTGGTGGTATTTATATAGTGGATGACAAAGAGGAAGAATATGTAGGATTCCTTTGGCCTCTTAGTCGATTAATATCTGCGAGATGGCTGTCAGCTTTGTCAATTCTATGTGTTGCTAAGATAGATTTGGACGACAGTCGGCGCATACGGGAATGAGATGGGACGGCGAAGACTTAGTCTCAACGTCACTACGTGCTGAAAGATGATGGTAAGAAAGATCTCGAAACGAACAAAGTCACACTGCTGCCTCTTGCCTGGACGTTCTCGTCTGTTTCTTAAGAAGCGTTGCGGGCAGTTGGTGGCGAGTGGAGTGAGTGTGTTGTCGAGGCCTTAACCGGTCTGAACCGACCGACTTACTGATACTTTGAGACGAGGGGTTTCAGACTGGAACCAACAAAGTGATTTGAATGCTCGAAAATCGATTCTTTCCTGGCTGGAAGTAGAAGACCAAGGCAGTGTCGAATAGATGGAAAGACAAACAAAAGGTACAAGAGAGTTATGGTAAAGGTTGGTGGAAGCAGGTGCAGTAGGTAGTGGTTAGTGAGTGGTATGGGCTTGTCAGATACCCCGCAGCTAAGCCCTCCCGGCCTGGTCAGCAGCAATGGAGCTTCCATGTTTTCCCGAGGCCCCTGTCAACACGCTTTCTGGGGTCTACCCTATCGATGATACGATCAATGCCCATTTTCAAGAAGCATCAATTCTTTGTTGACTCTACCTACCGATTCCTTTGCAAATCTCACAAAAATATGTACGGTATATGCTTCCATAATGCCACTAATAATCTCCTTTAAAAGAGTTTTTATATTGAAGGATCGTCATGTAGTAATTGAGTTCAAGACCTCTCTTTATGCTTCGGGGCAGGGGGAGACAGTATAAAGTACTGTACAGTAATAATCCAGTGCCACTTATGAATTGGGCGGCCGCTAGTGCTAGTCCGTGCCTAAGTGCCCGTCATCGCATCACTCGAAATATTGAAGATCCTGAGGTGTGTGTTTTTTGACTAGAAAACCCACTGAGCCACTGAACCACCGAACCACCGCAAAAGGCTAGGAATATTAACAACAGCCATTCCACTCCTTACCTGATCCTCGATTAAACCATTTTCTTCCCAACCCTCGCTCGACCTTTCGCATCCTCCTGCGGCCCGACCCATCTTCGTTGCTGGCTGAGCGGCGTGAATCAGATACCTTGCTACCATTCTTCGGTGATGAGTAACTTCACCTGCGCATAAATGGCCCTTTCAACGTAGAAGCCTGCACCAGTGCTTACTTAAATCACCCCACGCCTTTTCGAAATTTTATTTTGGAGATAGATACGCATGCGACCATCATGAGCAAACGACAATTCAAGTCGCAGGCTTCTAGCAGTCGTGCAGCCCCACCAGGAGGGTTTGGTGGATTTGGTGGCTTTGGCGGTTCATCCTCTCAGAGCTCACTCTCATATCTTACGGAGCCGCCGAACTTCTCTTCGATCAGCGATCCTAATGTCGTCGTTTCATTTAAGAACCTGTCAAAGAAAGACAGAGCCACTAAGAACAGGGGACTGGAAGACCTGAGATCTTATATTCAGGCGCATCCATTTGAGCAGGATGGAGGGGTAGAAGAGGCAATACTCGAAGTCTGGGTAGGCAATTGAACATCTAAATATCTCATCTGCTTTTAACACTTACTCTCTAGGTCCAACTGTATCCTAGGACGGCTATCGATAACGATCGTAATGTGAGAGAACTAAGCCACGAAGTTCAGTTTGAGCTTGCAAAATCGGCGCGTAAACGGATAGAGAAATATATTCCCAGAATAGTTGGCACATGGCTGGCCGGTACCAGCGATAGAGATCGAGGAGTTTCGAAAATGGCACAAGAAGGCATCAAGTCCTTGTTCAACAGCGAAGAGAAGTACAGAGCTTTCCTGAAGCGCTGTCAAAGTCCCATTCTCGACTATGCAATCGAAGCTATGAAAGAGACGCCTGCAACTCTAAGCGATGAGAGAAATACAAGTTCCGATGATATGGATGCCAAGTACTTCCGTGTCTTGTTCTCTGGGATTTGGCAAGTATTGAACCTCTTCTCAAATTTACGAGAGGAGGATATTAGCAAGTGCCAAGACAAGTACGAAGAATTCTTGTCCAGCAACGAAGACCCGTGGGGTCTAGTTGCCAGTAAAGACGCATTCGTCAGAAAGTCGATATGCGAGCTTTTGATTATTTGCCTAAAACTTCAAAAGGAAACAGTAGAGAAAGATCTTCCACGCATTGTTCAGGCCTTCACGGAAAAGGGATTGAGGGCCGGACAGGCAACTACTGCAAAGATACTTTTGGATACTTTGAAATCTCTGGATACTTCCTTTCCGGGCATCTGGACACCAAAATCACTCAAATATCTCCGCAAGTTCATAGAGAAAGGCTCTCAAGGAGGCGGCAGTGAATACTGGACCTCATTGGAGTCTGTGATCAAACTAATACCACCCCCTTTACTTCCTTCCGATCTTGCTACTTCACGCGAGTTTTTTCACTCTTTTCGGGTGGGAATTAAGAGCTCAAGAGAGGGGATTAAAGGCATATCCTCTGCTACATGGTCTAGTTATATCCATGTTGCCAAGCTTCTTGGCGAGAATTTACAGGATCCTAATACACAAGCAATCTTCTATCAAGAGGTCGTATTTCCAGTCTTTCAAAATTATCTACAACCTACTGCAGATAGCACTCAAGACAACTCTCTGTGGTCGATTAGTGATCCGTCAATAGTGGCAGAGGCATACAGCCTGTTCACTTCGCTCCAGGAGACAGAGAACGATGCCGATGCCAAGAATTTGTTTCTTGACCAATGGCGAAAGTTAGTTCATAATGTCATCATACGACTTCGTACTTCGTTACCAGAACAGTCAAAGGAGTATCATAGGTCCCAGAAGGACGTTGCAGCGGAAAGCTGTAGATGGTTTTCTTTGCTTCAACTTGTTCTTTCAAACTCTACAATTGGCTCCGCTGATCTTGCGCCGTCAAACCCAGATCTCTTGGTAAATGCCTCAATTCAAATTCTCAATAGTGGAGTTGAATTATTGGTCACCCGACAAGGGAAGCCTTATTCTGCAGCAGAGACACTTCTCGAGGCTATCAAGGGCTCGCTCAATGTCAAAAGTGATCTGCAGGCGGGCAAAAGCCCCTTGGTAAATTGGTTTCAGACAGCAATATCATTAGTGAAATCATTCCTCGAGAAGAACGTCGCCACACTCGTCTTGTCGCCATCAGGGCCAGCATTGATTTCGTCATTGCATATTCTCTTCTTAGTGCCGGAACAAGCGGAGGGTTGCGACAGAATATGGAATTCTGCTGTAGACAGCATTCTAGCTGCCTCAGGATCCGATGACAAGTTTGAGACAATGGCAGGACTTATCTACAACAAAGCCACTTCACCGCATTGTCCCAGTTACCTGGTAGACGACGATGATTCTAAGGCTTTTACAAGCCATCTAGTTGATCTCATCCATGCACATCCGGCATTGCAACAATATCTACTGGAAGTTGCTGATAAGGATCTGGAGCATGAAGCACTCTCAAAGTTTCAGCAGGTGGTCTCCCACAATTCTTTGACAAAGTCAAGCACAACGATGCTATTGGAAAGAATTACCAGGCATCTGGAGCATAACAAGCGGAACAATCACGCATTGAAAGCCTTCACATTCATCTTTGACCAGACGCCCGAATCACTTGTTGAAGAGTCTGAGATGTCGTCGAGATACATCACACTTTTTATGATAATTACTGACATTCCTCCTGGCCAATCCACACCTCTTTGGGCGACAACTGCCCAGATGCTGTTACTTGATATGATAAAGTTTGTTTGCAGCAAATCACACGAACAGCCCGTGGAAAAATCCGTTGTTTTTAAACTTATCCGAGAAAATTTACGAAAACATGCTAGGAATTCGCTGAGGTAAGTTTTGCATAAATTTTTGAATATGTGTTCCGCTCGCTAACAGCTAGAAGTCCATTTGTGCTCTTCCGCTGCGCAATGACATTCATTCAAAACACCCCTCCAGCTTGCATTAATATGGTCATCACATCTTTATTCCCAACACCTGATGACTGGCACAAGTCTCTGGGCCCTCTATTTTGGAACTCACCTCAGGATTGTCTCTCTATGTTTAATTCGTTGAATGGAGCAGCTTCTCTCGTAGAAAAGGACACGACTGAAGAGAACAAGCAATCTCCAGCTTCCTTTCTCCCTTTTGATATCAAAGGAGATCCAATTGACGCACTGAATCGTTCGTTCCGGTTTGCAGTTTATACTGCAAATTTGCTTCTACAAAAAGAAGTAATGACCAAATTGCCTTTGGCATTGCATGTTGAATTACTTTATCATTTGCTCATGTTCGTGGAGGTTGCAGAAGACTCATTGGACGGCCTTTCTAATGGCCTACAACTCTATACCTGTCCTTGGGAGGAGGACACCATCGAAGCGTTAATGGGCCCAGCAGATGGCTGTCTTAACGCTGTCATTGACGAAGCAGGTTTATGGCATGGAGGTACTGATTCAGAGATACCAAAGTTGTTCGATGGTTTAGTCCACAAATGCATAGAGCTGAATAACCCAACTGCGCCAGCCTTCTATGCAAGTCGAGTTCTTTGCCGGCTTCTAAACGAGCATTCAAAAAAATATGGGTGGAGAACACTTGCTGGTGACAAGTGGCTCTCAAGTCTGCGAGTTGGATTTTCAAGCTCATCTGAGAGAAAATTTTCTCATGGCACATTTTTCACAACGCTGGCTATCCTCAATGGACTCGGTCCACATTTGGCCGAAAGCCCTATCATTAAAACACTATTCAGGCAACTCGTCAGCCAAATCGCAGATAACAAGACAGAAGACACGCATCTCCAGGACTCACTCCTCTGTCTCATTACTCTCAATGCATGTTTCGCTATTTATGGTTGGTCAGGATATGACGATGTGCCAGAATTACCTTTCACAAATAGTCGACAACCAATATTTGCTGTGAAGCAAATACTGTCATGGACAACAGCACCACATATCAAAGGAACTGCAGTTGCCACTGAGTCTTGTCGAGTTCTAAGAAAGCTATTGCCCGTCATAAGCGAGGTATATGGTTCATACTGGGATGATACTCTGTCGTTCTGTCTACAGATCTGGTCCGCTGCAGTTGGTGGTGCCGTAACACCGGAAAACTTATCAGAACTCTATGAGTCTGTGGAACTGGTAGCGAAAGTCTCTGAACTTAGTAAAGGCGACAACGAGGATGTCCATGAAGCTTACACTGAGCATCGAGAAGAGATCTCTGAAAGCTTAATACTACTTCTACAGTTACCACGAGATGAATCGCTTTTCCTCAAACGCGGTCCATCTCGGACCTTTGTAGGCGTACCTGAAATTACTACTTGGAGTTTCAACACGCCGTGTCGGCCGTTGCATAAATTTGACTCGACCCTATCAAAATGCATATCTTCTCTGCCATTGGAACATATCAACGACTTAGAGGACCTCTACCCTCTCATTGCATCTGATAGCTACCTCATTCAAAGTGCAGCATTCGATTTGCTCAGCAAAGCTTTACCTGAGAAGCAACAGCAACTCTCTGTTGATGTGATCTTAAATAGACATGGTAAGTGAATAAATAATACAGATTCCCATAATTGTATACTAATCTATTGTACAGATGCTAGGCTTCCTGACGAGCTTCTGTCGCTCCTTCTTGATGCCCCCACGATAATTAAATTTAACGACGAGGAGCTCGCACAATATCCGTCTTCTATCCGAACTTACTTGCTCTCATGGCAGCTAGTCTTCACCTCGTACCACCAAGCTTCGGAGAAAGTCAGGAATGACTACACTCTAATGCTTAAGTCAGAGAACTGCATTGGTCCTCTCCTGAACTTCCTCTCTGATGCCCTCGGCCACTCGGCTGCGAACCCTCTGAATCTAGCGAAAGAAAGCATCCCTCCAAACCTAATTCGGTCGTATAATTTGAAAGTTGGTGAGAAGAAGGCGCCAGAGGCTGACATGCAATATTTACTGGTTAATCTTTACTATCTTGCTCTATGCTACACGCCTCAACTAGTTAGAGAGTGGTACATCGATTGCCAATCCAAACAGACTCGGATTGCAATCGAAAACTGGACGGAGAAATTCTTTTCTCCTCTAGTAATAGAGGATTCCATGAACGCAATAACTGACTGGGCCGAAACCCAGGAAGAGAAAGATGACGAGAAGAAGCTCATAGTGAAGGTTTCAAGAAAATCAAGGGAAATATTCGCATCATACGAGGTTGACGAGACTGCAATTCAGATTGTCATACGCCTCCGTGAGAACTACCCGCTTGACGGAGTCAAAGTAGATGGCATCAATCGAGTCGCAGTCTCAGAAAAGAAGTTCCAGTCCTGGTTGATCAATATCCAGGGCCTTATTACCTTTTCCGTAAGTGTGCACTTTGATTCATCCTGTTGTTGAACTAACTAATCTTCCTCGTAGAATGGATATATCCCTAACGGCCTTGCAGCCTTCCGAATGAACGTTAGCGGTACCCTGAAAGGAACAGAGGAGTGTGCAATCTGCTACTCAATCATCTCTGCTGACAACAAGATTCCTGACAAGCGTTGCACAACCTGCAGTAATCTCTTCCATGGTAGCTGTCTTTTCAAGTGGTTCAAGTCTAGCAACCAATCTACTTGTCCATTATGCCGAAACCCTTTTAATTACGGTACGAAGCTTCCTCTACGATAAGCTTCTGCTGCGAATTAAGCAGCCTTCTTCCTTTAAGGGCCTTTTGAACTCGGAATCCAGCTTTCTCCATGACAAGCTACTCCTGATAGAGAGAAAGGCTTTTGGATTACGAGGTACTACTATGCACAAAGTTGGATGGTCAAGATCTTTAGCGTCATTTTACCTTTCAGAACATCACGAAGTGAGAAGCCCAATTATATATACAAAAATTATGAGGGCGAGATGACCATGCATCTTATGCGTACCTGGTAATTCCGTTGGGAAATGATGACAGAGCATTGTGCTATTAGCCACTTTTATAGTTACACCTAGGTGATTTGAACTTAGTAGCCCCGTTCGCCAAAGAACCTACAGTATATTTGAATAGAGCGAATTTCAACCTATATAATGTAATTCACCTAGGTACCTGACAAATTTAGGCTAAATGCTATAACCGTCGCTTTCTTCTGTGTGCTAGTCCTACTAGAAGCCGTGAATAGTCTTTACAACATGTAATTGTTGCTGTCTTAATTGGTCACAATGAGTTGTTTAATCTTGGTCCTGCAAAACCGGCGGATGACTCTAAGACGTAAAACACTTCTGCAGCTATTGATAGAATTGGAATACTTATTAATGCAGGTACGAAAGGTACATGATACCGGCCTATTAGAAACCTAACTCATTATGTTGGATGTTCTGTATCTGGTGCGGGGTATGTAGGACGAAAAGACTATATGTAGTATCGTGGGGGTTTTCTAGCGACGTAGCAGTACTTGATCCTTTGATTTTGATGACGGCGTACTATCTATAAATTAAATGTATTTCTTTTTTCAGGGGTTTGGATTGATGTATGTATGATTGTGGATTATGTATATAAGTTAAAGGGTAGACGAAAAGTGAGGATCATTAACCTTGACATTATATTGCTCAAGTCGGTGGACATGGTACTGGCTGTACATATTCAGGCGATATCTTCATCACTCTTTCTAACGCCAATAAACCTAGTAAGATTGTCTCTACAGCAGGTACCGAAAAAAAAAAGTGTTGAATGTACGAATAGTCATGTGACCGTCCTACTACCATAAGTAGGCACTTCCCACCACAATAGCTCTTCACAGAATACAACTCCAATTGCCCACAACCCATATGTTGCTGCTCCCACTTTTATCCTTCCCATCTAACAAAAAGCATTGATACTATTAAAGTTCATCAGGTTGAGACGATTAAGAATGAGAGTATCGATACGCTTTTTCGAGCTGCTAGTGAGGCTACAGTGAGGGGGTACTTAATTCTATGGTTATGGGGCTGGTGTTGGGCTGTGGTTGGAAGGTTTTCCGGTTGAGAGGGCTAGGGAATTGTTGAACGGTAGGAGGGCTGTTGTCTAGTGCTTGTTAATTAGTGAGAATGAATGATGTTTAAGTAATAAGTTTATTGTTCGGTTGATTGCGAAAAGTCTTTGCGGCTATGTGTGTTGTAGTTTTCGTTATTAGATGTGTAGGTCGTAGGTAGAATGCGAATTCGTTTTTAGTTTCTCTAACTATAGGCAGAAGGAAAATATACAGCGACAAATTATTATCTATTTAGCTACAGTATCTATAATTTGCGTCTCTAAACCTCCTTTTTTAAGCGAGATTGTTCTCCTCGCAGCGAGTCTTCCGATAGTCATATCTCTGTAGCTAACTTGGCTAGAACGCTACACGGTTTACATAGCTCTTCATTATTATACCAGTGAGGTAGGTCTATTAAGAAACCAGTAATATATGACTGTTAACTATTGTTCACTTATAACATGTTAAGCTTAATGTATATCACTAGTGCACTAGGCGGAATATTTTACGGTTTTTGTAAGA